>JAODXP020005261.1:0-49335 GCA_027497455.2 Sardinella longiceps | reverse complement strand
GGTTATCGGAGTAGGTCTTTGAAGGTAGCTTTGAGGGTCCCAGATTTCTCCTTGACGAAGAGGGCTTTCACAAACTTGTAGGGATCTCTGTAGAAGGCACTCCTCGTTCTCTCCTTCTTGTGTTGCTTTCTCAAGCATTCAGCTCTTCTCAGCGTTGAGGGATCCATGAGCTTAATGTCACCTTACAGTGCCTTATGTCCTTTCCTCTCCACTTCTGCTGCATTCTTCCACTGTTTTCTCAGGCACCTTCTTTTCTTCACCAGCCTTTCAATCTCTATTTGCCTTCTGGACTTGGAATGAGCTGGTTCCTTCAGTACCTTACGGTGCTCGCTTTTCACCCCAAATCTCTTGCCCCGTAGCTGTAGATGACTTCTCCAATCTTGTCCAGCTTCTTCTCTACACCACCTTTCAGACTCTCCAGGAGAAGGACTATGTCTATATTGATGGTTCCCCACTCATTTTTCTGACAAAATTTTGGCCACAAGATTCGACCCTTTTTTTCCTAACTTGATGGATCTTGAGACCCTTCTCTGATGTTATCTTTTTCCAAATACATATGCAGCTTTGTAGCTTGTGTCCTACCAGAGCTGTTGTTTACGTTGCAAGGTCTGTTACCATGTGGGCCACCTGTGAGTGATCTTCCACCCCCACTCCACCACTCCAGGGTTTTTCTTTCAAACTTTTTGTAGCCATATTGGGTGGGATCGAGTCACTATCTAGTGACCAGCTCCTGCCAACATGCCAACACGAAACTTGCCATGCATTTTGACACGCCTTATTTTGTGTAGTTTTGACCATGTCAGCCAGAGATAGCTGTTAACACTGATTACAATACCTCACTTTAGCTTTTTCATTTTTAACCAGGTGGCGCTATACATGTAATGGATGATCATGGGATACGTTTACATGGCCCCTGAAGACAAGCATATAAAAATGTGGTCCCCCTAGGCCCTATGGTTCTTTAGATATTGCAGAAAAATGTCCGGCCACCTGCTGGCCAGTTGGTATAAAATGTCGTAAATCAATTTGCTGTATGGCCTCCCATGAGTGAAATATCACAAAACTTGGCATGCAATTGGAAGGTGTTATAATGATCCGTTACCTCCTGCTACCTTTTGTTTGACCTTTTTACAGACATTGACAGTTTATTTTGAGCTAAAGATGACTATGATAATAGATTTAATATAAAATTTTATCTAAAATGAGAGGAACATATCCAAATTGAATTCCTTCTGTCAAACAAAGTAGAAAAATGACATTATACAACAATTTAGGACTAAAGGAAACCTAGATATAGTCTTTTCTTTTTCCGTTGGGGGCCATTTTGGATTGTATGAATACCAGCCACTAGGGGGTCACCCCAACTTGTATCCATTGATTTTTGAAAACCTTATACCTGTATCTAACACCCTGCCAAAAATCAAAAACTTGTCCAGAAGTGCACGATCTTCCTGACTTTGGACGAATTCCCTCCTGACTATAATGCATCTCATCTAATGCATCTCTTTCCACAGACTTGACATGCACCAGTTGAATGTTTAGCCTGTATGATATGTAAACTGCTATTTAATCCAGTGTGACCTATTCTCATTCGTGTGAACCATACCTCCTCTTGCCTGTTAGAATAAGTGGATTTACTATTAGCTATTTCTTTATGTAGGCTAAGTGTCTTCCTTTCTGTGTTTTGCCCCATTCTACGTGCCACATATTATTTAAGCCTACCTTACAGTTAATTAAAACCTTCACCTCTGATCGGCATTTAACATTTATCTGGACTTCCTCACTCTTGGTTGCCTCCTTTGCAAGCTTGTCTGCCTCTTCATTGCCTTTCACTCCCTTGCGGGCGGGGACCCATTCAAACTGGACGACTATATTCTGTTGATTAGTTATAAAAATCAATCTGTTAATTTCATTCAATAAATCTTGTCCGCATGATGATTTACCACTCTGTAGCCTATAGACATAAGAGATGACATAGAGTCTGAACAAATAAGTGCTTTAGATGGTCTTACTTCCTCAATCCATTGCAAAGCAAGCACCTGTCATTTCGGCTGCCAGTATAGAGAGATGGTCAGCTGTCCTCTTTTTGATAGACACATTATGACTAGGAATGTACAATGCCTCACCTGTTTTACCTTCTGGGCCTTTAGAGGCATCTGTGTAAACTTGTGTTGAATCTGAAAATATGCTTTCAAGATAATGTTTTACGTTCTGATGGGCTATTTTTTTTAGTTCCCATGAATACAATAGGGGTTTTAAACAACCAGGGAGAAATATTGGCCACAGGGACAGTTTTACTACAGGGAATGTCAGGGTATTTTCAGATCATTAGCTACCTTATTACTTTCCCACCCAAAACTACAAACTTTCGTTTTCCCATATTCACAACAATCCTTAAGAACTTGTTTGGTGGGATGTTGAGCTTAGGACTAGATAGTACAATCCCTTAACTAATCAGCACTTGTTGAGGAGTTAGGGCTAGGGGGGGTAAATGCATCACATGGGTCTTCAGGTGGTCACCCTCCTTCTTTGGTATTTTGTTGACAGGCCCACAACACCTCCAGAGGGCTCAACGGCAACATCTGGCGTCCCAGATTTGCCCCCCTCTGCTTTTACCCCTCGATGGTCATCTTGCAGCCCAGATGCAGTCCTTTCTCTTCAACCAGATCCAGTTGCTACTCCGTTCAGCCGCTCCTGATAGTGACTTGACAGCTTGTTGGAAGGCTTGTCCTCTCACTCCCATTCCCTTAAGCAGCTTAGCTGTAGATGGCAACAAACCCTCTACAGCCAACCTCGACAGGAAGCACCTGAACACGCCACCCGCGTTCTTCGGCGTCTGCTGTTAAGTCTGAGTACTTCAGTCGTTTCCGCTCATATGCTTCACCAACTGCACCTTCCCAGGGTACAGTTAGTTCCACAATGAAACCGTCTTCTGTGAGGTTGACCATAAGACCAGGTCTTGCCTGAGACTAGTTGTAACAATCTCAGGTGGGAAGATAAGTCTCTGGTCCAAGTCAACCTGCATTCTCCAATCCCGGGCAGAGTCTAAGACAGTTGATGGTTCACCTTCACTGCAGGTTTTGCTGGGAGTTGTCCTGCTCGCACAAATGTTGTAGTAGATATGCGTCTAGGCACTGACGGAGGGAGGAAGTTGGTGCTGGTTCTCCTTCCTTCCAGAGAGATGGCCAGTTGTCGCAACACCTGGTTGTGCATCCAAGTATAGCGGCCCTGGGATAAGCTGGTTTTACAGCCAGTGAGGATGTGCCTCAGAGTTGCAGGAGTTTGACAGAGTACACAGGAGGGATCTTCGCCAAACCACTGGCTGAGGTTTGTGGGTATGGAAAGAACGTCGTAGGTGGCTCTGACGATAAAGCTGATTTGGCTCCATTCCATTTCCCAGAGATCCCTCCAGTTGAGCTTTCTTTGCTCCAGGCTTTCCCAACTAGTCCACTGGCCCTGTTTGGACTGTGAAACTGCCTTTGTGCGTCTGTCTGCCTCCTCCTGGTGCCGCACCTCGGCTACGACCAGCTTTCTCTTCTGGGTTGATGTTGCCATGTGGGTCGTCTTGTTCCAAGCCCAACCCCACCTCTTCCATGCTGTACCTGGCCTACAATGTCTCCATGCCTGAGAGCAGATTTTGCTTGCTCTACAGCCTCAGATGGGATCCATTTCCTCCCAGTTGCCAGTCTGGGAGCGGCCAATTGGATCCGGTCATCTTGGGAGTCTGTCAGGGTCATATTTAGCCTCACTTTGGTGCATTTGAACTCCTCTGTGAGGCTGGAGACGGGCAAATCCAGGGCACCATGTCCATATAGGTTGATGTTGCTGAGGCAGCGTAGGAGACCAAGCCACTTCTTGATATATGAACTGCCTGTTCTCTCAAGCTTCTCAACTTTGGTTGTGGGGATCTCATATACCGTCAAGGGCCACATCAGGCACGGCAGCAGACCAAATTGCAGGCACCACAATTTTAACTTCCCAGGAAGCAAGGTCTTGTCTATGCTGGCCAGGCCTCTGATGGTTTCTTTCCTCAGCTGATCAGCCTGGTTTGAGTATCTGAGGCTGGCGTTGTACCAGCGCCCCAGGCTCTTCACAGGCAGTTCTGATACCAGCGGAATGGGTGTGTCCTTGATGTGAAACCTCTGGTCCACAAGTTTTCCCTTGATATGCTCCTGGATTTACTGGGTTTAAACTTCATCCGTGCCCAGTCAATGTTGACCTGAAGTTTTCCCAGCAGTTGTTTTGTACATGCCATTTTGTACATGTAGCTCATCATGAATCCAATATGCCATACTTAACTTAATGTACCTGAGATGTAAAGGCAGTTCTCTTGTCTCTATGTGTAGTGCTAGTATGGGAGAAGTCCTAAATGCACCACAACATATCCTAAGGCTCTTCGCCTCAATTCTGTCCAGAGTTCACTAAGTAACGTCTAAGATGTTGATGTAAACACAACTGACCCATAATCAAGCAAAGATCTAATCAAAGCAATATAGATTCTTTTCAAGGAGGACCCTGATGCTCCCCAATTATATCCTGAAAGACATCTCAATATGTTGATACCTTTTTTGCACTTTTCTAATATTTTCATTATATGTTCCTTGAAGGTTAATTTAATGTCAAACCATACACCCAGATATCTAATTACTTTAACTTGTTTCAGAGACTGACCATAATTTGAGATCTACAGTGGGGTGTACTCTTTTCTTAGAAAAAGAAATCGTTTGGGTTTTTTCTATTGCTAAATGAAAGCCCCACTCACCAGCCCATTTCTCAACCTTGTTAATTGCTAGCTGCATTTTAGTTCTTATGTAATCTGTGTTGCGCCCTCTGATCCATAAAGCTCCATCATCTGCATACAATGCTCGATTTATTTTGTCATCATCTATGTAACTAAAGACATCATTTATCATGAAATAAAACTGGACTAAACAAACACACTGCCTTGTGGCGTTCCATTTTGTATATATATTTTGAATATGTATAACGTGTGATACATGTTATGTGGACCCCAGGAAGATTAGTTGATGCCTTGGGCATCAGCTAATGGGGATCCAAATAAACTATAAACTATGTATTGGACAAGTTCATGCCAACTCTCACTTCTATCGTTCTACCTTTCAAGAAGTCTCTAACCCAATTAAACAACTTTCCACTGATACCCATCTTATTCAGTTTGATTAGTAAACCTTCCTTCCACAACATATCATATGCCTTTTTAATGTCAAAGAAGATCGCTATGACTGACTCTTTATTAACCTGAGCTTTTCTTATTTTGTTTTCTAAGCATACCACCGGATCCATGGTGGTTCTTCCACTACAGAAGCCGCTTTGGTGTGGGGAATAGAGTCCTCTTTTTTCAATTTCATAAATCAGTCTTTTAGTTATCATTCTCTCCATTAGCTTACATAAATTAGATGTTATGGGTCTATAGCTTTTGACCTCTGCTTTGGTTTTACCTGGCTTCCCAATAGGGATCACCACTGAATGCTTCCAGCATCTGGGTAAGTTACCTTGCTCCCAAACCTTATTAAATAACTTTAAAATAACATTTTTAGCTACATCATTAAGTTCACTCATCATCTTATAGATCCCCATCTTTTCCAGGTGAAGTGTTTTTAACCCCATTTAAGGCAGTTTTAAGCTTAATGTAAATTCTCTGTCAATTACACAATCACCTTTTGGTTTCTTACACAGCAATTCTCTACTTTCACCTATGACTTTATTCCTCCATCTCAACTCTTCATCACACAGATTTTTAGAACTATGAACTTTAACAAAAGCTTTAGCAAGTATATCTGCTTTTTCTTGGTTGGTTACTGCTTCCACATCATTATCTTTAATAGATAGAAGATAGAAGCTTTATTGTCATTGCATTAATACAGTGTATGAACACAACTAAATTCAAGGTGCTGCTCCCGAACGGTTCCTCCATAAAAATAATAAAATAATAAATATAGTATAAATAAGTACCAAACATTATACAAGACATTATACAGTTTACACACCTCCCCCGCCTCCCCCAGCATTTACCACCCAACTTTCTATCCTACACACAATTCACTCCCACACACATCCTTGCACCCACTCACCTCTGTCCCATACATATCTCTCACTCACTCATGCTCAGCATTTGCACCCCTACAGCAGGCAATACATGGCCCTGACAAGAACATGACAATTAGGCTACTTCCCGCCCCCTTCCATCCATAGCACACCCCTCCTTAAGCAGCAATTCCAGCTGGCACGTAGTGACCAGAGGTGGGGTGGGTGTGGGGGGAGTGTAGGGCAGGTTGTGGGATAAGGGGGGTGAGGGGGGATGAGATGAGAATGACAAGTTCCAGAGGCTATTGTTTGTTTAGCGTCCTTATGGCCCAGGGGAAAAAACTGTTTGTCAGCCTGGTGGTGCGTGCCTTCATGGACCTGTATCGTCTCCCAGAGGGGAGCAGGTGAAACAGGTGGTGGGCAGGGTGGGCCACATCCTTGAGGATGCATCCTGACCTGGTGATGCAGCGGTGGTTGGCGAGCTGCTCCAGAGGGGGCAGGAGGCAGCCTATGATTTTCTGGGCTGTGCCTATAACCCTCTGCATTGCTCTCCGTTCTGCCGCCGTGGTGCCAGCGTACCAAGCTGTGATGCAGTATGTGAGGATGCTTTCGATAACTGACCGGTAGAAGGACACCAACAGCTTCTGTTCAAGATGGTTTTTCCTGAGAATTCTCAGGAAGTGAAGTCGCTGCTGGGCCTTCTTTGTTATTGCTGTGGTGTTTGTGGACCATGACAGTTGCTCAGAGATGTGTACTCCTAGGAATTTGAATGAGGAGACCCTTTCCACACAGTCCCCATTTAGGTTGAGTGGAGCAGGTGCTGGGCTATTGCGTCTGAAGTCTATGATGATTTCTTTGGTCTTTTTTGTGTTCAGCAGTAGGTTGTTGGAGGCACACCATGTCGACAACTTCAGGGCCTCATCCCTGTACTGTGTCTCGTCACCACGAGAGATCAGTCTGATCACCGTAGTGTCGTCTGCGAATTTTATGATGAGGTTGGAGGAGTGGTAGGGGGTGCAGTCTGATGTGTACAATGTGTAGAGGAGTGGACTCAACACACAGCCCTGGGGAGAGCCAGTGCTGAGTGTGATGGGGGGGGGGAGGTTGGGGCCAAGCCTAACACATTGTGGTCTGTTTGAAAGGAAGTCCTTAATCCAAGCACAGGTGGAGGGGGGGAGGTGTAGGCCATGGAGTTTATTGATTAGAATGTCCGGTATTATTGTGTTGAAGGCTGAGCTGAAGTCTATGAAGAGCAATCTGGCATAGTTGCCTGGGTGCTCGAGATGGGTCAATGTCGAATGGAGGGTGATGGCTATTGCATCCTCAGTGGAGCGGTTTGCCCTGTAAGCAAACTGGTGGGGGTCAAACGATGGTGGGAGGCAGGCCTTGATGTGTTGTGCAACCAGCCTCTCCATGCATTTCATCACCACTGAGGTGAGTGCTACCGGCCTAAAATCGTTCAGGTTTTTGGCAGCTGGGGTCTTTGGAACTGGAATGATGGTTGCTGATTTCCAGCAGGATGGAACTGTGGCTCGGGTCAGGGAGATGTTGAATATGTCAGTGATGACACCTGCTAGTTGGTCTGCACAGGCCCTGAGTACTTTCCCCGGCACCCCATCTGGTCCTGCTGCCTTCCTTATGTTGACCTAATTCAGAGCCCTCCTCACCTGGTGTTCCTGCAGGGTTAATGCGGTGTTGGTGAACGCAGGGGGGGGTGTAGGTTGTCCACTCACCTCGAACCGGGCAAAGAAACTATTTAGTTCCTCAGCCATTGCGGTGTCGGATGAGGTAGGTGTGATGTTGTGGCCCTTGTAGTTGGTGATGCACTGTAATCCTTGCCACACTTGTCGTGGGTTACTGTCCACAAGCTGTCCTTCAATTTTTGTTTTGTATGCTGCCTTTGCAGCTTTTATGCCCCTCGAGCTTGGCTCTCGCTGTGCTGTACTGTGACCTGTCTCCCGACCTGAAGGCAGTGTTGCGGTCCCTGATCAAGAGCCGCACTTCACTAGTAATCCAGGGCTTCTGATTTTAATCACAGGTAAAGAGAATTCCCTTCTGATACCACCCATCTTTTTAATCATGCCCCACATTTCACTCACTTTAACATCTGCCTCTATCTTACAGCAGAATTCCCTCCAATACTTTCTTTTTGTTTCTCTTACAATTCGCTTCACTTTTGACTGAGCTGTTTTATACTCCATTAGGCTATTATAAGTGTGACTGTTGTGAAGCAACCGCACATGAAAACCTAGACTGAACTGGTCTACACACACACATTCTCATATTCTTGCTTAAATGTATTATGGTGAACAAAACACACACAAGACTATGTTAAGCTGTAACATTTATTGTACTTGAGTGAGTCGACAACTTGGGTTTCAGTTAAATGTTATTGGCATGAAATGATTACCGTTTAGCATGAATTGTTTGTTTGCAGTTTTCAGCATGGCAGTATTTCGACCGGCGGCAAAAGAGTGCTGACCGGAAACCTTGGATAGGTTGGATAGGTTCATCTAGCTATTGGCCATGGGGATGATTGAGGTGGCCTTGATCAAATCACCTTGTGTTAAATCTTTTCGTGTGCTAGGATGAAATATTTTGTTTGAGATTTATTTGAGAAATCTGTTCATTTATATTTCAAGAAACAAGTGCTCATGTCTTAGCGTCCTTTTGTTGTTTATGTGTTAATTGATTGTTGTGTGTTAACCCCCTGTGTGTGAATGGAATAGCCACATGGTATATACTGTATGTGCTTGTCTTGTGTCATGTCAGTAGTGAGTAGAATTTTTTTTCTCCATTTTTGAAATTTTTCCTGCTGTTTTTCCCCCGCACAATCGGTGGGTTCAATTGTGAGTGGCTCGCCGCCTGAGGAAGAGGGGTTGTGTTTGAGACCGCTGAGAATGAAGATGATGGTCCTGAGCCAGAATTGATCAGCGTGGCTGAGAGTGTTCCCCAGGAGCTGAGCTGCGAGAGATGCTCCATAACTGTGTGGCTTGGCGTCTGGAGCGAGATGCTCCGCGGGCACAAGAGGCGGCCTATCTAGAGGCCTGGTGGAAGATGCTGCAACATCGCTTCAGCCTCCAGCAACGGGAGGTATGCATCAGAACCACACCAGACCCAGAGACTGCTGCAAATGCTGCTTGTGATCTGAGGCGCCAGAGGGAACGTGAGCCATGGGCAGAATTGGGTCTGCGGGCCTTTGCGACGGAGAGGCCGCATTCAAGACTCAAGCACAGGGCTTACCTGCTGGTAACTGTTTCTATAGCTATATCCAGTATTAACTCTGCCCAATGTGTCATAGTCAAGATGGAGGCTGTGTATTTGGGTGGAGCAGCGCTACTGCTGATTTTGCTGCTGACTTTTCTCTCCCACCTGCCGGCGTGAAACCTGAGGTGGGGGGGAGTGTGACGGTTGTGAAGCAACCGCACATGAAAACCTAGACTCGACTGGTCTACACACACACATTCTCATATTCTTGCTTAAATGTATTATGGTGAACAAAACACACACAAGACTATGTTAAGCTGTAACATTTATTCTACTTGAGTGAGTCGACAACTTGGGTTCAAGTTAAATATTATTGGCATGAAATGATTACCGTTTAGCATGAATTGTTTGTTTGCAGTTTTCAGCATGGCAGTATTTCGACCGGCGGCAAAAGGGTGCTGACGGGAAACCTTGGATTTTTTATTGGTTCCACGCGTAATTGGATAGGTTCATCTAGCTATTGGCCATGGGGATGACTGAGGTGGCCTTGATCAAACCACCTTGTGTTAAATCTTTTCGTGTGCTAGGATGAAATATTTTGTTTGAGATTAATTTGAGAAATCTGTTCATTTCTATTTTAAGAAACATGTGCTCATGTCTTAGTGTCCTTGTTAAAAAGGCCCCTCTCAGGTGGACTATTCCATTCTCCCCCGTGCTCCCCTTTGTGTTTGGTCTCTTCCATGTTTTGGTCTTTCAGTTAAGCCACATGTTAGTCAGGAGTGCAGTGAGTGCATGGTGTCTGCTGTGTTGTGTGCGTCCACGGAATTGTAAGTTTGAAAGTCAATGTTTGTAATTATGTGTACTATTAAGAGGTGTTTTATGTTTGCCAATTGATGTAATTCATGAAGATAATTAGCCGAGAAAGGGTATGTTTGTAATATTAGCCCAGTGCTAAGTCATACTAGCGCCTAGCTTAGCATTAAACCGATGTTAGTTTAACCTTAAAGCTATGCTAGTTTGCCATTTAAGCTATGCTAGTTGAGCCTTGACCTTGAGTTTAGCTTAACTTTAGTGCACTACGTGCATGTTTTGTTATGTTTAGATAAATATTAACTGCTTTTGTATTTAATTTACAGAAACCACATAGATACACAGTTTGAGTTGTTTGTGATTTAATAAAGTTTATTGTGATCTGACCGTCACTCAATGGTGGATTGGCATCGGGAACTTTAGTTCTGTTAACAGACATAGTCATCTGGCACTTCTTTTCATGGTCCTTCGAGCCGGATCCTATTCATCATTGAACGCAATGAGCAAGACACCAGCAGATCCAACCAGTGTGCGAGCCAAGAGGAAGACATTCCTCCCCGCGTATCTGGAGGACTATGACCTCACCGCCCTCAGGAGGACAGCTAGGCCTCTGCTACCATCATCAGTCCCTAATAGGCCAGATGAGGAACAAGAAGAGGAACTGGAGGGAGCTGTGGGTGGTAGGCGCTCACCATCGCCCATTAGCCAAGAAAACTATCCATTGCTCTATCTAAAGGATGTTTGGCCCTCTCATGGAGATGTGTCCACCAATAGTGGTAAGAAGCCTGACAAAGAGGAAACACCGCTAAGTGAGGTAGAAATGATGCAGCTCCAAAATGAGGTGCTTCGTTTGGAAAATAAGAACCAAGAGTTCAAGTTAGAACAGCTGAGCCGCCAAAGCACTTTCGAAACAGAGCAGCTACGGCGCCAAGTTGAACACCTGGGTAGCCTTGTCCAGATGTTGCAGACAAGTGGATCTCCTGCAAAGTCAAAACCTGCCTGTGCTTCCCAACCAGAGGGAAGAGAACAGGTCAAGAGAGAACAGCCTCCAACACCACGTAGGAGGGAAAGGAGGGAATCTCATCAGAGAGGACATTTGGTAGCGCCTCAACGAGTGTCATCAAGAAGAGAATCATCGGACAGTGAAGATGAAGATGGGTATGAGAGCAAGCGCCCAGCTAAGACTTCACAGCCCCGTGGGTATGGACGCATGGATTATAGGGCTAGTCAGACCCCCAAGTCTCGTCACTCTCAGACCCGATCGCCGAGTCCAGTAGGGGAACGGGAGCGGACTTACCGGGGGCCAAAGCCTACTATTCCAGACATGACGCAGCCAAGCCCAAGAGAATCCAGTCGACTTAAGATTGCTCTAGAAAACTTGCTAACTGACTCCTCTGAAAGATTCCGATATCAGATCTTAGTTGATCATTTGAAGAATGAAGAGGCACTGCTGATTGCAGATTCGTATATCAATTCAAGACATCCATATACAGATACTATGGATGCTCTTGATCTCCAGTACGGTCAACCACACCAACTTGCCTTGCAGAGGATAGCTGAAGTAATGGATGGACCCAGCATTGCCAGTGCTGACCTCAAGGCCTTCAGGATGTTTGCTCTCCGAGTGCGTTCTCTGGTGGGTATGCTGGAGCAGCTTGGCAAAAGGGCCTACGTTCTACGTCGACAACTGTTTGAGGAGTCTGGACACTGAGGAAGATGCCAAAGCCTTGGTTGACCAGCTGCAGGGAACTCTGAGTAGTGGAGGCTTTGAACTGAGACAATGGGCAAGTAACAAACCATCAGTCATTGCTCACTTACCAGCAGAGATCCGCTCAGACAGTGCAGAGATGTGGATAGCCCAAGGACAGCAAGATGCCCACGAGTCTGCCTTAGGTCTCCACTGGCATTGTCCCACGCTGTCATACAAGCACCGTCCCTTAAACCACTCTACCACCACCATGCGCACCATTTACCAGGTGCTAGCAAGTCAGTATGACCCCCTGGGATTTATCCTGCCGTATACCACCAGGGCCAAGGTGATAGTACAGCGATTATGGGACAAAAGAAGAGACTGGGACGATCTATCTCTGCCTGATGATCTGCTCCGCACCTGGCAAGAATGGGAGAGTGAGCTTCCAGTCCTACCGACCATCAAGTTGCCAAGATGCTACAGCAGCCCAGAGATGGACTCCTCAAGTAGTCACAGGGAGATACATATCTTCTGTGACGCTTCGGAAAGACCTTATGGCTCCGTTGCCTACACTCTAAAAATGCTGGGTTCGAAATAACCCAATTTGGGTTATTTCCTGACCCAGGCTCTGGGTCACTATTGGACCTACCCAGGGTTGGGTTAAAGTAACTTTATGGCCTGGGTTATTAAATGTAACCCAAAGATTGGGTTATTCCTCCAAACCAACCTATGGGTTATTCTGACAAAAATAGTGGGTTAAGCTGACCCAGGAAATGGGTCTGACCTACCACCCTTTTGTTGGGTCATATTGACCTCTTTGTTGGGTTCATATTTTGACCCGCTATTGGGTATTTTAATTGCATAGGGATTTGCAATAATAAAACTTCACTATATATTAAGCTGAAATATAACATAATTAAATAATAAATTGAATAATTAAATAAAAGAACACAAAGAAAGTACAGTACGAACAAACGAAAATACTGTTTTGCGTCTTTTTTTATTGCTGATTACATTTTATGTTCTTTTCACATCAGTACTTCTTTGTTCAGTACTCAAAAACCATTTAAAATATATTGATTTAAATAATTTAAAACCATTTAAAATTTACTAATTGATTTATTTAATTCACTTTTTGAACAAGACCCCATGAAGACTAGGCATAAAACAATGGCTAATGGGGATCCTCAATAAACAATATACACTGACACTGATCTCAAAATCGGGTTGCATATTGTGTGTGGCTGTGTGCATGTGAGTGTGATTAGATATGCGAGAGGGAGAGAGGCAGAGTTAGCAGTGGCTGAGTGCTGACTTAACCACTGCCACCCCTGGGGACAAGGCTTTCTTTCCCAAACCATACATCGCCTCCTGGAGGAACTCCCATATCTGCAAGCATTGTTTGGTGAAGTCCACATCGAATATATAAAAACATTTAAAGCAAAGGTCGACGGCTCTCAGCAAACTGGACTCTTCCAGTGCCTTGCCAACCAGAATCACGAACGCCTGGTGTACCACTTCCTCCCCTCCAAGCACCAAGATGAAGGGGTATGGCCTGTTCAACTCAGCCTCATGCAGGTACTCAATCATGTTAGTGCCAATCTGCAAAACAAATACATAAACAATGGTCAAACACCCAACCGACCTCAACTGAAGCAATATGACCCAATACAAATTCCAGACGGTGTGACCGATCACCACTGAAATGTAATCATCTGTCCGAAAATTTCATCCAAATCTGTGTGGTAGTTTTTGAGTTATCTTGCTAACAAACAAACAGACAGACAGATGCAACCAAAAACATAACCTCCTTGGCGGAGGTAACAATTGATCTTCCCCACTGATTTTAGGTGATATTATATAAATACTTACAGGCCTGACGTCAATAAAGGCCTTCTTAACGTCTGCCAAGTTGGCCTTCATCATCTTCTTGCCGACTTTGTACAAAGGCAGTGGCATGAGGCTTGCCAAAAACCTCAAAGACACAAATGTCTTTGAATCTGGTGGAAGGAATAAAAGGAAAAACATAATTAAACAGTAGTAATATGATGAGTAGCTTGTTACTGCACCACCTTGCACAGGTGGGTGAGTCGCCAACCAGAGTTGCTACTGTAGTTCGAGCCCCACTGACTGAGGTGTCCTTGATCAAGACATTGGGCCTCATTCACCAATATGTTTTTGAGAAATTTCTTAAAATTGTTATTAAAGTCCCATTTAAAGACCTGTATTGGTGAATATACTGTACATTTTCTTAAAAACTGCAATGGATTATAAGAACAAATTTCTTCATAAGAATGGTTGGTGAATGAGGCCCATTGATCCCCAAACTGCTCCTATTGTGCAGGTTGGCACCTTGCATGGCAGACTCTGCCATGTGTTTGCGAGCGAGGTACCTGTTGGTGAATGTGAAATACTCAATGTAGCTTAAATTCAGTTCCCTTGTAAGCTGGTTCGACAAAGTATCTGTACTGTAAATATAATGTAAATGTACTTCATGTTTAGTTTCTGTATGTGTGTGTGCGTGACTGTGTGTGTGTGTGTGTGTGTGTCCATGTCAATATCAGTGGTAAGGAGAAGGCAAGAAAAACATTTATACCCTGTGTTAGCGATTCTGCATCAAAAGTCATCTTTCCTTCCTTCTTCAGCAGATGGAGGACTTTGTCTGTAAATTCGAGCTCCCACAACTCCAACAGCTTTGGTGCAGCCTCTCTGTACAGAATTTGAAAGTCCTGAGCAATCTGAGAGAGAGAGAGAGAGAGAGAGAGAGAGAGAGAGAGAGAGAGAGAGAGAGTTATTCATTAATACTTCAATTACATACATTAATTTAAGCAGAAGATGCTTATTTGGTGAATACAGTTAACTGAGCACCGGCATGTGAAACAAACTGGGCAAGCCAATAACTATAGATATAAAGTGAAGATGGAAGAGTTATCTCCTATTCTTCAAGCTCAAGTTCAATTCGGACTGCAAAAAAAATGTTGTACGTCATGCTCTGTACTGCAATGTTGAATGGATGAAAATGCTTATTTCTCTGGAAGATTTCTGTTTCTGCCTTTGGAGTACGTACCATGCCTGGGCAGAGGAGTCCAGGGAACTCCTTCAAAACATCCTGTATTGTAGAGGAGTTGTTCTTCCTCACCCATTCAGCCCGGTATACAGCTGTGGAAGACATATAGTCCACCACCTGGGAGGAGGGTGAAGCATTAGCCTTCAACCACTCCACCATCTGCTCGGCCCTCTCCTGTGGTATGGTTGGTGCTGCAAAGACAGACAACCAAACAGCTTAAAAAAAAAAAAAAAAAAAAAAAACTAACAAACAAACAATCAGTTTTAGAAAATAGAGTTAGTTATAACCTGGCAGGAGTGTGGGGCAGGGGCAATCCTCTTCTCTTTGTTGACGCTGGGAAGCCCTCATCCTCTTCCTGATGTTTCGGATTCTTTCCTCAAGGAATCCAGTGGCTGGAAGGCCTTTGCGCCCCTTTGCATACCATATATCCTTTACAAAATGAAAGAGAAACACAACCCTCATTGAATTGTTAAGTCTATGAGAAGGCCTGGATCACATGTCTTGTGCCACACAATGTTTATTATCACATTACATGCACATATTTTGCTTATTGTTAAAAAAAAATTCTTAAAAATGATATTAAATTGTATATCAAATTGAATACCTGCAAAACTATCTATTAGGTCTTCCAGTTGCCATTCTGTCAGTTTTGTTCGAACAAATTCATCCATTTGTAACACATACACGAACACTGCAGGGAAGAAAAAAAATCACATTTAATAATGTATGTATAATTACATCTAGCTTTCTGA
Organism: Sardinella longiceps; assembly: GCA_027497455.2. Classification (NCBI taxonomy): domain Eukaryota; kingdom Metazoa; phylum Chordata; class Actinopteri; order Clupeiformes; family Clupeidae; genus Sardinella; species Sardinella longiceps. Next base: position 33,764 of record JAODXP020005261.1, on the reverse strand, counting down.
AAATAATACTGTTTCTGTGGTCTAAACAATAGAGCTCAAAATGCTTCGCATTGCACATTATTTATTTATTTATTTATTTATTTATTTATTTATTTATTCATTCATTCATTCATTCATTCATTCATGTTGTGACCATTGTCTACCAGCCTGACACAATTTCCCATGGACTATTGACTCTTTTATGTTTTGTGTATGTTTGTCTCATTAATATTTGTTTGTCATGTCTTACATGTATTTCTGTGTTTTAAGCGCTTTGTGATGCATGTATTCATAAAAAATGCGCTATATAAATAAACCTACCTTACCTTACCATCCTGTTTATAATTCTATGATCCTGACACCCTGTATGTCTAAAACAAATTTATTCACTTGTCGCCATCTATCGATCAGATTGTAGTACTGCTACTAGAATCACAAAACTTCCAACCGTTATCTTTGTGATATAAAAAGGCTTCCGCTTATGGTTTGCCCTACACACAAATCGATGCCATCCTATGAGGAGGATTAAGCATATGCGCAGCTAGCAGTCTTATCTTTAGCATGCGAAAAATTTAGCACTAGCCAGCTAGCAGCTAATGTATTTGTACTGGAAATAGAAATCACTTGCGTTAGCTAGCTAACATTTAATGGTCACACAGCTTGTTAGCTAAAATATTCCACATGGGTAGACAGAGCAGTCCACGGATGTCTGGCAATCGGTGGATTTTAGGACATTGTACACCACCATTAAACAGGTAAGCGCTGGTTTGCTACTATTACTATTGAGTGGATGAGGACATTTTTTGGCGGGGATAACCTTGCTGGAGCCACAGTACATAGATAGCCGCTAGTGTGCTAGGTGCTAGCTGGCGGTCAGGATAACCACGAATATTTATAGATCTGACGCTATCTGAAATATCAATATAAGTCACTACTTAAAATCAACAGTAAGCATTTATTCCCATGTTACGTTGTAGACACAACTATACAAATACAAACCTTGTTTTTTTGAAGGTGGTCTGGCTCATTCAGGCAGTTCCTTCAGTTGTCCATGGAGAAAAGGCGGATTCTTGTGAGAATTGTGCTTTTCAATATAATTTAACCCAGGCACTGGGTGGTGCATGTAATAGAGTGACCCAGGACAAGGGTTAGAAACATTAGATCAACTCAGGAGAATGGACTTTTTTTCTTCTTCAAACATCTTTCAGTTTCAGGGCAACCAAGGTCGTTAAACAGACAAACATTTGATACAGTAGTAGCAGCTAGCGAGAAAGTAGGCTGGTCTGATATGTTATGGTATGTAGTCTGGTATGTTTACATCTGTAGCTAACGCTTTTTCATTTCGAGTGGCATAGTTGCGACAACCAAAGATACAGAATAACATAATACGAAAGTGGAGAACCTGCGACTCCTTTCGCTTTCAAAACACCATGGCCTCATAGTTCAGATGAGTGAGCGATTTGCAGTGACCTGTTTTGATATGAAAACTTGTATTGCAAGTCTGTTGTGGGTGTACATTGTATGGGGCGAGATTGAGATGAATGTCCTGTGCTTGTGCAGCAGTGATGCAATGTTGAGCCTCTGTAGATGTGTTTACTCGTTAAGCTATCATACATTAAGTCAAGCCGCATCAAAAATACATTGGAAAAGATGGTCTGTTTTTTCCTACAATGTTTGCTGCTCTATGTCTGGTGTAGTAGCCAGTTCCATTGATTATAGTGAAAGATAATTGTTATGGCAGATACGTCTTTGACTTATCCAGTTCTAACCTGCTATCATTTTGTGATTGTCGCCAGCTCCACTGTCACTCAAGGGCAGAAGCTGACTGCACTGCTGCCGTAAGCTGTAGTAGTTTTGTTGGTATAATGGGCTGCTAGGTGGCTAATAGGTAGGCTAGCCTACATCGTATATCGCCACAGATGTATTTTCTGGTTACAAGACCTATGTTTTCAGTTTTATTAGACAGTATTTCTCGTCTCGTTTTGCAAAACTTTAATTCATAAACCCCAAACTTACACGTTTAAGACAGTTTAAATGATAGTTGCTTTAACATCCGCCATGTTGTCCATCTCGAGAAAATGCCAATGACTGGGTTGAAATGACCCAGGGACTGGGTACAGGTCGCAGCCCTGTTGTGGTCTCAGTCGCTAACCCAGCAACTGGGTATAAAAAATAACCCATCCTGGGTTATGATAACCCAATATAAAGTAGAAAGGTAATTAACCCAGGGCTTTAGTTAAAATAATAACCCAGCATTTTTAAGAGTGTACCTTAGGACTGAAGACCCAGGAGGTGCAGTGGAAATAGCTTTCCTTTGTGCCAGGTCACGTGTAGCTCCAAGGAAACAGCAATCCATTCCCCGCCTGGAACTCTGTGCTGCACTTTCTGGTGCCCAACAGTCCAAAGTGTTGAAAGAAGAGTTGACCCTTCCCATCCATCAGTGGACCTTCTGAACTGATTCAACGACTGTCCTCACTTGGCTGCAGTCAGACTCTTGTAGATATAAGGTGTTTGTGGGCACACGCATCGCCGAAATCCAAGACTTGACTGACCGAGATACCTGGAGATATGTCGATTCAGCCAGTAATCCAGCTGATGAGATCACACGTGGGAAACACCTTACAGAGCTAAGCTCAGACTGTCGCTGGTTTCAAGGACCTGCCTTCTTGAAGGAGAGACCTGACCAGTGGCCTCAAGCCCCTCAAGAGTTGGCCATCCTCGCAGACAGCAACAAGTTGCGGAGATCAGCTCTCATGTCCACAGCAGTCACGCCTGCCGGACCTGATGTTGATCAGTTCCAGGATTTTCAATAACTGGTTAAGGCCACTGCTCTGTCGTTAGTGGGAGACGACGAAGCAACTCTCACCGCTGAGAACTTCAAAGAAGCGGAAAGGATTCTCCTTCAACGAGTCCAACTCGACTGTTTTGAGTCAGACTACCAACATCTCATGTCTGGTAAGACACTGCCTAGCAACAGTCGCCTCCTCTGTCTAGCACCGGAATTTGACCACACGTTACAGCTCATTAGAGTTGGTGGGCGTTTGCGTCTAGCTGCCACACTGGATGCTGAGGCAATACACCCCATTGTGTTGGATTCCAAGCACAAGATCACCCAGCTCCTTATCCAGCAGTTTGATGAGCGTCTTCATCACCCAGGAAGTGAGCGGGTGTTTGCGGAATTGAGGAGGAATTATTGGATTCTGAGAGGAAGGGAAGCCGTTCGCCGGCATCAACATCACTGCATCGAGTGCAAGAAGTGGCGTGGCAAGCCAGCCATTCCAAGAATGGCAGATCTTCCCCCCGCTCGACTCCGTCTGCAACAGCCTGCCTTCTACTCTACTGGAGTTGATTGTTTTGGTCCGTATACCATAAAGATCGGCAGGAGGACAGAGACGAGATGGGGGATTATATTTAAGTGCATGACAACACGTGCCGTGCACTTGGATATCCTCTCCAGCATCGACTGTGACGCCTTCTTAATGGCCCTCAGACGGTTTGTGGCCCGCCGAGGCAAACCCTGTGAACTACTTTCGGATCACAGAACCAATTTTAAAGCTGGGGAACGTGAACTGCGAGAAGCCTTTGCCTCACTCAGTCCTGACCTGCAATCCCAACTTGCAGCCCAACAAATTAAGTTCACCTTTGATCCCCCGAGTGCTCCTCACTTGAGAAGGGTCCAGCTGCAGTATTGACGGTGCCGCCTTATTACGAGCACGCCCATATGGGCGTTATTCCCAACATTTGCTGGCCAATCGTGAACAATTTCGCAAGGGACACTGGGTATGATGTCATTCTCATTCCAGAAGAAGGCTATCTACGGTGCACGCCGCTCTACTAGTGTTCAGCGATGGTGACATCTTGCCAGGAAGATTATGTTGGTAAGTTGGCTATACTTTTTTATTCCGATAACATGCACTGACATTGTAGTCTAGCTTTCGCAGACACTCGTGTATTCAATTCATCCATCTGCACGGGAGGCAGGTTACTGACATTAAGGTTGTCATCTTAATTCGACTGACAGACATAGCTAGTTAGCAGCTAACGTTAGCGCCGTGCCAGACCGTGCTCTCTTCTCTCGTCATACTGTATGTGATCTACACTTGGGAGCTAACGCTAGCTAGAAGAAAGAATTAGAGTGCAAAACAAAACATTTATTTGAAAATGCAATCGAAATACGATACGATTGAGAAGCTAGTAGGCTAACGTTGTTAGATTTTTAGCTCGCTTTTAGAACAACGGCGCCATGGACCTGTCCACACATATAAAACCTGAATCAATAAAATATGCTATGAATTGTTTGGGTTATGTAGGCTAATATGTAAATAGTTGAACACATCCTCTCATCTCCATGTCATCATTTCAAGCGAGTACATGAAACCGAGGCAATATAAGTTAGCGTGACATTTTAAGTCTTGGTGTAATGTTGAGGCATTATTGCCCATTACTGTTTATAGACAGCTAATCCATGCCTTCTATTGAGATAAAAATGTGTGACTGCAAATCAGTGCATTTAGTCAAGCTGCTTACACTGCCACTTAGTCAGGCTTCTTGATTGTTAACTGTCATTTGAAGACATAATCAAAGCTATTGAGGGTGGAGAGCTGTATACAGCCATCATTTAATGAGAATCATTGTTAAGACATTGCGTTCTTATTTCACAATTTCAGGGTGCATCTTGCCAGTACCAAAGCAACAGTTGTGGGGTATTTATGCTGATGGTGAGATACAATACTTTACAAAATGATTACTGATATTGTGTTTGCTGACCAACTAACCGGTCCTGATTTTGTTGTTTGTTTATTTGTTTATTTGTTTTTTTAGTATGCAATGTCGACGTGTGATTTGGGGAGGTGAGTGTTGCGAATCTTAAAATAATATGTAGTGGAATATAAGGTTTTTAATATTCCAGCCATCCTATCTGGAGCCTACATTTAACATTTACCATATACACTAAGCTATGGAAGGAAATGACTACATCTCTGTACATTGCTAGTACTGTAACATTGTAAAAAGCTATGGAGATCTTTAAAAGGGAACTATGCAACATTATTAGCTCAATTTACCTTTATTTAACAGCTTAAGGTCATTGTGATGAAAACGGCACAGTTTTTGGGAGCTGTAGGGGGAGCTCTTATTGGTTAAAATGCGAACTCAAGCCCAGGAAACGAAGGGGCATAACGGCCGGTCCTTGGGTCTTTTCCCCAAACGCATGCTAACTAGGTTGGCATTGTGCCATTGTATTGAAACAACAAGTTGTTAACTGGTGTTTTTGTGAATGCTTTTCTGAAGCTTTTGGTTAAAGGACGCCTGCAAGGAGGAGCTCTGTGACGAAAAATGTGAGCCTAAACCTAGCGTAAACCGAAAGTATAAATTGGTCCTGAATAGATCATTTTTAAATCATGTCTTTACTGTACAGGTTGACATGCACCCCCCCCCTCCCCCTCTTTCCTGTAGCCCTACAGGTCAAGGTAGCGCATCTGTGGCACCTGTCAGCCAAACCCTGGAGGCTGCATGCAGGGAGAGGTATCTCGCCATCAACGCATGTTGGTCCCACCCTTGAAGCATTGAGCAGAGAAAGTATTAAAAAATGTACTTTGCCATTAGAGACTGTACTTTACCACTCTACCACATAGTAATAAGTTATACAAAAGAAACTTTGAGTAATTTCCTCTCTGCTCATATTGGCTGCTCATGAAGATGGTAGTTCAACGTCACCCTCTCTGTTTCTGTACCCCAACAGAACAAGCTGGAACACCTTTCTTGCCCTCGCCATCAACACATGTTGGTCCCACCCTTGAAGCATTGAGCAGAGAAAGGTATTAAAGAATGTACTTTGCCGTTAGAGACTGTACTTTACCACTCTACCACATAGTAATAAGTTATACAAAAGAAACTTTGAGTAATTTCCTCTCTGCTCATGAAGATGGTAGTTAAACCTCACCCTCCCTCTCTCTCTCTCTCTCTGTACCCCAACAGAACAAGCTGGAGCACCTTTCTTGCCCTTGCCATCAATGCATGTTGGTCCCACCCTTGAAGCATTGAGCAGAGAAAGGTATTAATTGCCATTTGCCAACATCTATCTATTAATACATGGAAGGCCTGTCTGTTACCCTGTTTGTCTATTTCATGCATAACCCACAGGCTACACAGGATGCTTTACATTGCCATTGAGTGAATTTATATCATGAGCACATGAAAGACTTGTCTATTTTGTTTTTAGCATGTTCACTGCTCTGCCCTCTGTGGTGTAGCCAGTTCCGTTGATCACAGTGGAAGCTAATTGTTACGGCAGAAGTGGTTTTCACTTCATGCATCCAGCGTAGCCTCCCTGTGTAACTCCTGAACCACTAATCTGACTGACTTCAATTTGCTACAGGTCTTGCTAATGGCATGTGTGAGAGCAGTGCAAAGTGGTTGGCTTTGGACCATTTTAAGCCATTGCCCAAAGCAGTAAATCATACAGTAAATCATACAAAGCAAACCTTGCATTTATTTTTTATTTGGTGTATTCTCTCTTTCTCTCTCCCCAGCCCCGCAGAACAAGTGGCAGCGATGGACAGGCCTGTCCTCCCCCAGGAGATCCTGCAGAGCATCATCAAGGAGACACTCTGCTTGGACATGGGAATGCTGGGGTTTTTTAATAGGATATCATCATAGAAGATGTCTGACTCCCTGTCTGGCACTAATAAATACACACACACACACACACACACACACACACACACACAGTCCAGCCAGTCTCCCAACTAACTGCACAGCGTTTCAATGTATCTGACCACAAATTGTCCTGAAATCCTTGAAGTTAATGCAAATTAGTTAATACCATATCCTTAACAGAGCAAGGTGTAAGTTCTAATTTCTTATCTCTAAAACTGGGGGTAGGGATATCTCAGGCTTTTTTTGTTTCGTGTTCTGAGACATGCTTCTTTTTTGAGAGGATTGGGATATGTTTGCAATATAATATAATAATATCTGAAGTTTAAGGATTTTATTTGTTCAGTTTGAAAAAGAAAGGAAGAAGAGAAACTAGGGAAAAGGAGAAACTTAACACTGCCAAGCTGATTCCTGACCTTGTGCCGTAGCTTTAATCCAGTTATATTCATTCTTTATTTCTTATTCTTCTTATTCTTATTCTTATTTCTTATTCTTCTTATTCTTCGGGCAAGTGGGGAACGGTTCATCCTGAAGCAGAGGAGGAGATCGACTGTCGATTGACTGATGTGAACAGATATTCTCTCCATAACAGCCACGTTTAAGGTCAGCGAACTGTTTATGAACACCATGCTACTTCAACAACCGGCATGAAACGGATTGTCAACATCTTCCTAGCCTCATCTTTGGGAGATTGCAACTTCGGGCTGTTAATCCCCGAAACGTTATTGATGACGTTAAAGTTTCCTTCAGTTTGCTGCCTGACCTGCCGGATGAACCATCGCCTACTGTGCCCCCTGTCTCTGAAGACATGCCCGGTTGCGTCATAGGAGCCTGCCTCTACCACCCACGGACTGATGACTGATTGACTCTTTTATGATTTTGTCTATGTCTTTTGTGTTTGTCTCCGTCAAGCGCTTTGGGTGGCCTTCCGGTCGATAAATGCGCTATATAAATAAATTTTACTTTACTTTACTTTACTTTACTTTACTTTTATTTTATTTATTTATTTATTTATTTATGATGTTGGTCTGAAATGTGTTTTAATATGTCTTCACTGTTCATGTTTGTTTGAAATAAACTGTTTGAGAGATACAATTCTGTTTTATTTAATCATCCAATGTGTGCTAATGGTGGTGGGGCGGCATAGAAGTGAACCCCAAGCGCTTAAGTGATGTTCAACATGCGATCTAGGAAGTGCAAGTTTTCTGTATGCTCTCAATGGCGGAATAAAACTGTTTTTGTGTTAACGGTATCATACTATAACGTAGCAATTCGGTAGAGGGACGTGCCGCGTGACTTATGAGCTCTGCGGTTTCAGTCAGTATCTGTATAAAGGAAGGGGCCTCATTGAGTGTATTCACTGGTATAACGTTGGGATACACCGAAAAATATTTGGTTGATGTAGGCCTACGTGTCCTGTTAACTCTTTTTCCGTTTGACATCAAACAATCTGGCCGTAGGCAGTTTGCATGACTTAAATGTCGCAAATACTCCATTTATAATCGGAATAAGAGTCATTTTCACGAACCTAACTCTAGAGAAAATACAAACGAGGCGCCAAATGCTTTCACTTTCCTATCTATCGAACGCAACTTCAATATTCCCCAGGCTAGCGATAGCACATGAGAACCCGGATGTTCAATAACACCGCAGCACGTTGACAGTGACGAAGTAAGGGGCAGTACTGTGTGAGGGCAGTTCAGTGAGGACTGGGCGTTTTAGATGAGACGCAGCTGGATGATATTGCCTCACTTTGGGGGCTGTTGGGAGAGAGAGATAAGGTCACTGAAGCCCTACAGGTGACCATTAGATCACAGTCAGTCACAGAAGAGGTCTTAAGGACCCTGCTCATTGAAATCGAAGGGATCTTGAATGCAAAGCCCCTGGGCTACGTGTCATCAGATGTCGCAGACCCTGACCCGGTTACACCCAACACCTTGCTGATGGGGCGGCCTGATGCCTCATTGCCTCAGGTGGTGTACGCCGAGTCAGATCTCCTCAGCCGAAGAAGATGGCGCCATAGCCAGCTCCTTGCAGACCACTTTTGGAAGAACTTCCTCCGAAGCTACTTGCCGGGTCTGCAAGCACGCCAGAAATGGCACCGGGACTTTCAGAGCCTACCTGTGGGAGATACAGCAATGGTAGTCGATCCACAACTACCCAGAGCACTGTGGCCGGTAGGGGAAGATCACCCAAACAATACCTGGGCCTGATGGTCGAGTCAGAGTCATCGAGGTGAAGGTGGGAGATCGCTCCTACACTCGTCCAGTGGCAAGAATCATCCGACTGCCCAGCATACCGGACTAGAATGGACTGGAATGATAGGCCTTTATTGGATACAGATTTCCAAAGGAAATCTGGGGGCGGCTGTTAAAAAGGCCCCTCTCAGGTGGACTATTCCATTCTCCCCCGTGCTCCCCTTTGTGTTTGGTCTCCTCCATGTTTTGGTCTTTCAGTTAAGCCACGTTAGTCTGGACTCCGTTTCCCAACGGATGCTAGCAAACCACCGTTGTCCGATAAAGATGGCAAACAACGACCAATTCCCAACACGCTTGAAGTTCTGTCATAACATGTTAGTCCTGACGACATTGGTTACAACTTACATTGTTCCAACTACATCGTTCCCAGATGTTTCGGCAGCGTTCGGGGAGAATTCGGAAGCACTCGTTGCAAAAAGCATGTCAACATAGCATGGCTAAAGTTGTAGCATCACTAAGCTCATAAAATCGCTAGTGTTGATAAATAAACTACACAATGATAAACTTAGTGGTAGTGGTCGATAATATTCCCGACATGACAGTGTTTCAATTTGTATGGGCTATATATGGCTATATATTTGATGATAACCACGTTATTTAATGAGTCTCCATACAAAACAAAAAAAAAGTTAAAAACGTACTTCTTTTGATAGTCAACTACGAGTTGTGCCTCATCCCAATTATCAGGAATGGTGGTGATGAGGGTTAAGGCCAAGTATACCTGTGGCAGCAGATTGGTGTTTTGTCAAATCTCCGGTTCGAATCCAGGCGGGAACGAAGTCGTCTTTTTATATATATATATATATATATATTTGACATGCTGTAGCCTACTCGTGATGGTTGGTGACGTGTTGTAAGTTATCTTTGTTTGTTCTTTGAAACTTCTACGGATAACTGGAGCATTTGTGTTTCAAACAACATCTTACCACATGGTGAAGTTGAAGTGGGAATTAGTTAATCCTGTAGGTGGGGGTAATGCATCAAATGATGCTCAATTTGACAGTTTTAAGACCCAAACAGACGAGGAAATGGTCATGTGAGGCTTAACGACAGCTATACACCTGTCGCTGCAACTACAGTCCCACATCCGATGGTAAGGTCATCCGACGCCGTTGGGGAACGATTCTAAACACTAACGACAGTGAGACTACTGTGGTTGTAACGACTAAGTTCCAGCGACTGTAGTTGTAAAGACTGTAGTCTTAGCGACAGCTTTGGGTAACACAAATGCCGGACAACCGTCGTTCCAACCACGGAAGTTGCTACGTTAGTTTGCAACAACGCTGTTGGGAAACTGACTCCAGGAGTGCAGTGAGTGCATGGTGTCTGCTGTGTTGTGTGCGTCCACGGAATTGTAAGTTTGAAAGTCAATGTTTGTAATTATGTGTACTATTAAGAGGTGTTTTATGTTTGCCAATTGATGTAATTCATGAAGATAATTAGCTATTAGCCGAGAAAGGGTATGTTTGTAATATTAGCCCAGTGCTAAGTCATACTAGCACCTAGCTTAGCATTAAACCCATGCTAGTTTAACCTTAAAGCTATGCTAGTTTGCCATTTAAGCTATGCTAGTTGAGCCTTGACCTTGAGTTTAGCTTAACTTTAGTGCACTAGGTGCATATTTTGTTATGTTTAGATAAATATTAAGAACTGCTTTTGTATTTTATTTACAGAAACCACACAGATACACAGTTTGAGTTGTTTGTGATTTAATAAAGTTCACTTAAGAAGAATATTGTGATCTGACCGTCACTCAATGGTGGATTGGCATCGGGAACTTTAGTTCTGAAGACAGACATAGTCATCTGGCACTTCTTTTCAGTCCTTTTGTTGTTTATGTGTTAATTGATTGTTGTGTGTTTACCCCCTGTGTGTGAATGGAGTAGCCACATGGTATATATGTGCTTGTCTTGTGTCATGTCTTCAGTCTTGTCTTGAGTGTGTTAAAGGGAAATCCTGTCAAATTTCAACAAGAGCTCTATTGCTCAAGCTACTAGAGATTAGCAAATACTGAAGACGCAAGACATTTTAGTCCAACCATATAGGTTTCCTTGAACAGAGAGTAAGCCCTGACAGTTCACCCAATGGGGCAAGTTTTCAAAACAGTTTTCAGCATCAAATCATGCACCAAATGTCACCCCAAAAGCTATGTAACATCATCAGACACATTACAACACACCTCTGTAGTGTTTATGACTACAAATGTCTAACAAAGTGCTTAAAATTGTGTTTTTATGCAGTGTTTACAAAACCGTTTTGTAAACAAACAATATTGGGCTGCTTGCATAAGCTCACAGTTTTAACCACTTTCCCAGCCATTTGTTGCCATACACAATACAGTTCTGTGTTGTAATGTGTCTGATGATGTTGCATAACTTTTGGGGTGATATTTGGAGCATGCTTAAATGCTGTAAACACAGTTTTGAAAACTTGCCCCATTGGGTTAACGGTCAGGGCTTATTCTCTGTTCAAGGAAACCTATATGGTTAGTCCAAAATGTCTTGCGTCTTCAGTATTGGCTAATCTCAAGTAGCTTGAGCAATAGAGCTCTTGTTGAAAATTGACAGGATTTCCCCTTTAAGTGGGTACTAAGCGCTAGCTTTGTTGTGTGTTGCCATTTTGGGAATTTATAGCCTCTGCGATTTAGAGGTGAGCAGATTCAACTTTGAATTTGACTTTATTTTGAATTTTGAACTTTTTATTCTTTTTCCTTTTTTTGCCTTTATAATTTTCCTGCCATCCTTGACATATTGCATTTTGGACACTTTTGCTTGATCCTTCTCATTTTTTCAAGCCAGAAAATAAATTTTATTGTCCATCCTACTCGCTGCCTCTGACTTTTGTGGCCAAACCATCTCCAATCGCTCCGCTACCTTCACAATTAGAATGATTTGATTTAACCACTTTGTATGCCTTATTTCTTACTTTAACTGCTTCCTTACACTCTTCTGACCACCAGGGTACCATCTTCTTTTTCCTCATTCCAGATGTTTTGCCAATTACCTCCTCTGCTGATTTATACAGTATATTTGTGACAATAGAATTTAATTCATCAACATTGTCACTTAGGTTAAATGGCAGTGCCATGAATTTACCACTTGCCTTTAAACTAAACACTTCCCAATTTGCCTCTCTCATTTTCCATCTAGGGAACCAATTCTCTTCTACACAAACATTTTGGTTTCTTATAGTTACCCATAAAATGTAATGATCACTGCCAAGAGAGCTATCTTCAAAGACCTCCCACTGGCTAAGCCCCGCTATCTGCTAACATAACCAATCATTACCCTTTCGGGCATTTTAAATTCGTCTAATACTAACAGTATTAACTTGGTCCTTTTATCCCATTTCTAGTGATTGGCAAGCGTTTAACTTTATTGACTCTTACTCCTTTGATGTTGACTCTAATATCATCTTCAGACAATTCAGTGGATACTCCAGAAAGAACAACCATTACCTTCCCCCTCTCTTCCCAATCTTGTGGTTTAACACTCTTCCCAAGTATATTCCTGCAGTTCATCCCATTCTCTGATCTATATCTCTGCACACAATTAGTAAGTTACCATCTCTCAGCGTCTTGACAGAGTAAACATCACCCACTATAGTTTGTATATCGCTATATTCACTTCACTTCACTTTCAATGGATTGAGCGTACAGGGGGTTTGAAATCTTAACACAACTTTGATGTCATTTCTACGCTGACATTACCTCTATTCACCTCACTAGATTTAGATAAAGCTTTCCATTCACTTGCATCCTGATAATATCCTTCACTAATTGTGCTTCCCTCCTCAAAATCATTCAACCTCCGACAATCCTCAAAATCATTCTCATTCTCGACCCGGTATCAGACCCCAATCCTCCAAACGCCAATGCCACTGGATCTGGCGGCTCCGCATTCCTGGAAACACTCATCGGTCCTCCTTCCACTCTCCAGATCTATGTTAAATCTCATAGACTGTAAAAATATTAAAACTCAGTCGGATATTTACAGCAAAGATAGAGTGCAATTTTTTGCCTTCCACCTGTCTCACGTTCCACTCCAATGTGGAGTCAGCTATTAAATTCACAAAGGGTGTCCAGCAGGCAGAGGTAGAACTGTGGGACAAATGACCTGATTTTTTTTTTTTTTTTTGGGGGGGGGGGGGGGGGTAAAACTGTGTGTGTGTGTGTGTGTGTGTTTCAGAAGCAAGAATAAGAAGACAGAGAGAAATGAATAGTCTTCCATAGGCTCAAGTATTTTTATTTAACTAGTATTTTCCTTAATCCATGTGGTCCTTGGAAGATCTTCAGTGCCTCACACTGCATCTCTTGGGCATGGGATAAAGCTCAGAGTATCCAATATTTGAGTTTACAATCAATATTTTGCAGGCTGATGGTGTTTTATCTGGCGAATTATCAGTGATGCCATAATTATCCCAGACAGCTGAAATTTCACACAAAATGTCATACAAAGTAAAATTATGAAAATTAAGACACAATATTTAATTTCACAACACACTGTTATGTTTTTAATGTGCTGTTTTGACTGCAAAAATAATGTGTTCTTACCACTAAGGAGGCGAGGACACAAGCACTTCCTACAGTAGACGTGATGGTGGTAGGCATCCTCGGTCTCATCTGTAGGTTCAAATGTTACAGGAAAAACTTGAATGGCTTTCAGGTGTACATATTCACAATAACATTAAGAATATATTTTACATGTAAGGTAGTTGACTTGACACTGAAACATTCCCATAACAATGGAAACTTGTAAAAATGACCACAAACTAAGTCAAAACGTAGAGATAGCAAATGAAGTAAAGCATCCATGCACTGTGACTGCTCACTGTGTAAAAAACACATGCTACTGTTTGATAGAATTCCTTGAATTGTTTGATGGTGTTTGCATAATATGTTACTTTTTAAAAATGTAGTGCTTTGTTAATAAATAATTTTAATTTCAACTGTTTGGCTAACTATTGGGTGTTGTCATTTTGCTATGTTAACCTGTTGAGGAGTACGATCACATATATGTGATTTGCTGTGGCTGGCCTCTAGCCTGGGCGAAAGCGAGTGTTGACTATGCCATACAGTCTGGCCCAACGCAATTGAAATAGGTTTCCGCTTGGATATGCCTGGCTCTCACGCCTACAACTTTCACTTTCAGTATTAACAGATCTCTCGCAAGTTCTGATCTATTTTGACATCGTAGTGGCAATAAATCCTCAAGATCATGGATGCTAATGTCATGTACCAATTTTGTGAATGTAATTCGAAAGTGGGGGAGAGAATAACAAACGCGTCCCTATCCTGTAGGACTACAAAATTTTGAGACATCACTCTAAACTGTGTGCTGATTGGCTAAACCGTAGAGTATAACCGAGGGAAAGGCGGCAAGGGGGATTTGGTCCGTCCACGTGCGGAGATAAAATGTTTAGCGGAGGTACTTAGGATGGCATCGCCAGGCTAGCTGGCCTCCAGTCACATGTGATTAGAACATTGAAAATGGTGAGTTCCAATTATGACACGACAATGACCCTGAAGACTTTTTAACACAAGGTTCTATGAAGCTATAGAATGTTCGCATAGAATTCTATGGTGCGTTTCCACTACGGGAGCGTGTCTATGTTCCCACAACTCTATGTTCCCACAGCCCTATATTCCCACAGCCCTATGTTCCCACAGCTCTATATTCCCACAGCCCTATATTCTCACATTTCTAAGAGTTTTATTTTCTTTCTTTCTTCAGTCAGGTACTATAGTCCCACTTTTCTACCCCTGCCTGGTAGACCCCCTATGTAAGTTCAAGCAAGATTCGATCTTTGGTATTATTTGCCCTCAATGGTGCCTTCCAGGTAGTGGGGTTAGGTTTAGGGTAAGGGTAGGGTTCTTTTATGTTGTGCTGCCTAGATTTATATCTGCAATGAAAACGATCTTCATCCACTCTTGTTTTCAGAACGTTTTGCATCCACATTCCACAACGATTTTATATTCATCCACCTCAGCGATCATTTTTGAAATCGACCACAGCAATCATTTTTGGAATCATTTTCATTTTCAGAATCTTCCATTCTAATGTGAACGGAAGGGCTAACTGGATAAATATTACCTGTGTTGGTGTGAACATGCCCTTATCGGAACATATTGCTGTGGGAAAATAGGGTCTATTTTTTTTTTTAAAAAAAATCTTTATAATGTGAGAGCATGGGGCTGTGGGAACATAGGGCCTAACTTCCGAAATTTCCTAAGAAATGTGGGAACATAGGGTTGTGGGAACATAGGGCCTAATTTCCAAAAATTCTGTGAAAAATAAAAATTCCTAACAAATGGGGGGAACATAGAGCTGACCCCTCCACTACGGCTTGGGGCCAGCCCGAGCCTTTTACCCGGGCTAAAACAGTTTAGCCCCAGTCTTGCGTTTCCATTAGCTAAAGCACCGGGGGTTTTCATCACAATGCTAAGAACTTTTAAACTTGCTTAGCGATAGTAGCACAAGCTAACCATTTATGTTGTTAGGCAGCACTAATCAATGCTACCTGAACGTTTTTTAAATTCTTCAGTTTTATTATTGCATCACGTTCCATTCCAAAAGCCCCAGTTCAGCCCCGGTTTGGCCCTGAGGTCATTTGAGCCCTGGCCCCGGTCTGGCACTGACAGTGGAAACGGGAAAAAGTCTGAGGCTTTACCCCAGACACGGGGGTTTTACCCCGTAGTGGAAACGCACCATAGAAGAACAGTGGAAAATAATCCACTCCTGGGCAAGGCATTGTTAAAAGAATTCACTCTTCCAACAGGTTAATGTGTGATAAGGACTTGCATGTACTGTGTTATCCAAGTAGATCTTACCCCTAGATATCCATACAACCGAAAACATGTGACATAACTTCCACATAAAGATTTGCAACCAGTGTTCGTGTCTCATTTGTCTGTCGGCCTATACCTGTACCTTAGGGTGCATCAAATTTGAATGGGAAATTTAAATTTGAAAACATCAAGTTGGCTGGCCTTGCATTTTGTTCCAATTGATAGAAAAATGACTTTTGCAAAGTTTTGAGAAATTTCATTGAGATTTAGGGTGCCACCGGCCCTCTGATTTTTGTTAGCTTAAGCGCTAATAATACTAGTGGCCACCAATGGAGTTCTAAGGTAACCAAAACTGCAGCTCAACAAAACTGAGGTGATCTTCCTGTTTTTGGGTTTGATGTGTTTTAAGGTTGAAAAGGGTAGGTCTGCACACTGCCAATAAGCTCCAAAAAATAAACTTTATTGTTTAAAAAGCAACGTTTCGATCACCATGGGTAACAGGAAGAAACTGTGACCTATATCACATGACCATTCATTCACCCGCCCAGGCAAGACACCCAAGGGTGTCAATCAAATAGACAGACAGGCGTCTTGGCCTGTGTCCATCATAGGGTTGGGACTTTTCAGAAATTTTCATGTTCGATTATTCAGAAAGTTAACAAACAGTTAATCGATTATTTGCGAAAAAAAGACGTCATTTGCCCACTTTCAGAGCCATAGTCTACATACATGGGTTTGCGCCCATCTTCCCCACGCAAATAAATGTCAAAAAAACGCACATAAAATGACTTATATTTCTCCAAAGTTATTAAGGAAATACAGCATTTTGGCCTTCCGCAGCATGAGAGCGAAAGGATCAGTGTGCATTAATGACGTCCCAGATTGTGAAATAAGAATCCAGCTCTTGGCTAGATTTGTCACAATGTTTTGAATGCAGCATAGGCTATCATGAGCATTTTTGAATGCACGACGAAATATGGAACTTTTCTGACCAAAATTGCCAACGGATAACAGCTGGTGATAGGAAGAACTTTAACATAGTTTTGTTCAAACTCAGGACGAGAGGGCGGGCGAGCAAGGCACACAGGTATGCATATTCCAGTGGATCACAAGTTCATGCTTTCCAAGGCAGAGACAATTATTATAAAAAATTGACGCGCTCTGTAATAGCCTTCAGTAGCCAAGTAGGCTACGTTAAATAACGAATAACATTTTTTTTCTCAAATTACGTAGGCCTAATAAGCAGTAACCAATTCATCAACAGCATGCCTGTTTCCCTTCACATCGGAGAAAACATCGCGACTCGGCAATGCGCACATACTTTCTGCCAAACTAGCTGATATGAGAACAGTTCTCCAGTATCAGACCGCCTTTTAAATGATGTTGGTAGGTAACAGTGTCACTGTAATTGCATTGAAATTTATAAGCTATATAGGCCCATGTTTCTTGAGAAATGATCCCACACTGCTATTCTCCTCCTAACCTCCTTCACCTCTCCTCGTTGTTGCGCAATAGCGTACCGGAAGATGTAGCTGCTCTAATGCGCAATAAATATAACGATTATTCGCTAAGCTTTAATTTTTATTCGAACAAGCCTTAACAAACAAATAATCGATAATCGATTATTCATTAACAACCCTAGTCCATCATGCATCAGGCAAAACCAAAAACATTTGCAAATTTGAAGAATTAGGAAAGTGCTTAGAAAAGATTAAAAATGTGAATATAGTACATAAACATATAGAGTACATGTCACATGTTTTTAAAAGCAAATGGAAAGAAATTACAGAAAAGGTTTCAAATCAAAATACATATTCATCCCTTTAGGTGAGATAGTATTTAAGGTGTATATATAAAAGGCTTCACGTCTAAGCAATAGATTGTCAACGTCACCCCCACGTCTAGGGATCGCAACATGTTCGATTCCAATGTATTGGAGGGTTGCAAGATTGTGCTTGGCCGTGTTGAAGTGAACTGCTACGGGGGTTCTTCTCATCACGCAGCCTTATGTTACTTCTATGTTCTGCGATGCGCGTTTTAAGGCACCGCGTTGTTTTACCTACGTAGGCTAAACCACAGGGACATTTAATCATATAAATTAAATTTTTTTGTGTTGCATGTGATGACACCCTTGATTTTAAAAGACTTCCCAGTGTGTGGGTGGTTAAAAGAGTTGCACTTTCTCGTCAAGTTGCATTGCGCATTGTGAAAGTTGACCACCGTGTAACTGTTATTTACATTCTCCCCAAAATACACAAAAACTATGAAAAACACCCAGGGAGACCTATCATTGCTGGCATAGGATCACTAACTGAAAAAATATCCACCTTCATTGACTTTTTCTTAAAACCTCATGTTGTCTCTCTTCCCTCATTTATAAATGATTCAATGGACTTGATTAAACTGCTCAAAGACATTCAGCTCCCAGCGAACACCATGCCCTGCCACCTTTGATGTTGAGTCACTGTATACCAACATACCTCATGATGGCGGTATCAGCGCAATTGACTTCTTTTTAAGCATACGCCATGAAAACAGAACACCAAGTGTGGAATGCATCAAACGCCTGACAAAAACTGTGTTGACAAGAAACTTTTTTATGTTTAAGAATGATTTCTTTTTGCAGATCAAAGGAACCGCTATGGGGAGCACCATGGTGCCAAATTACGCAAATCTCTTTGTGGGCCACTTCGAACATAACGTGGTCCTTAACCAGGCTGTCAATCCATTTTTCCATAACATCCTCTTCTATCGCAGGTACATAGATGACATTCTTGTGCTGTGGAAAGGTACAGAAACCCAGCTGTCTGAGTTCCAAGACTTTTTAAATGAGAAAAATGAAAATCTGAAATTCAGTGGTGTTTTTAATAAAGAAGAAATCAATTTCTTGGACATTATGATATCCATAGACGGCAATGGACTTAAAACTGACCTTTATAAAAAAAAAATACAGACAGAAATACCATCCTCCATGGCAAAAGTTACCATCCCACCAGTCTCAAAAAGAATCTACCCATCAGTCAGTTCAACAGGATACGCCGTATCTGCAGTTCTGACCAAGATTACGCGCAACAGTGTACTGCTATGTCCGAACGCTTTAGGGAGCGAGAATACGCAAATGATTGGATAAACAATGCAGCAGACAGGTTCCACACCATCGACCAAGACCAGTGTTTAAACAGAAAAAGACACGCTGACACTGACAACAGACTGCCACGCATTACGCAGTACTCACCACTAAGCAGAGACTTTGAAGCGATAGTGAGGAGACATTGGCCTATTCTCAGTTCTGATCCAAATCTCAGAGACGTTTCGTTTAGACAGCCCCCACGCTTTGTTTACAAGCGCTCACCCAACATTCGTAACCTCGTTGTCAAGGCGGACCGACCACCTGACTGCACCTAAAAGATTCCTTTCAATCCCTGATGGCAATTACCGATGTGGACAGTGTGCGCAATGCAACTTCACAAGAAAGTGCAACTCTTTTAACCACCCACACACTGGGAAGTCTTTTAAAATCAAGGGTGTCATCACATGCAACACAAAAAATGTAATTTATATGATTAAATGTCCCTGTGGTTTAGCCTATGTAGGTAAAACAACGCGGTGCCTTAAAACGCGCATCGCAGAACACAGAAGTAACATAAGGCTGCGTGACGTTGACAATCTATTGCTTAGACGTGAAGCCTTTTATATATACACCTTAAATACTATCTCACCTAAAGGGATGAATATGTATTTTGATTGGAAACCTTTTCTGTAATTTCTTTCCATTTGCTTTTAAAAACATGTGACATGTACTCTATGTTTATGTACTATATTCACATTTTTAATCTTTTCTAAGCACTTTCCTAATTCTTCAAATTTGCAAATGTTTTTGGTTTTGCCTGATGCATGATGGACACAGGCCAAGACGCCTGTCTGTCTATTTGATTGACACCCTTGGGTGCCTTGCCTGGGCGGGTGAATGAATGGTCATGTGATATAGGTCACAGTTTCTTCCTGTTACCCATATGCCTGATGAAGATCCATGGTGATCGAAACGTTGCTTTTTAAACAATAAAGTTTATTTTTTGGAGCTTATTGGCAGTGTGCAGACCTACCTTTTTCAACTGTCTGACACTTTTGTCTGGCACCTGCAACAAGTTTTTTGGATGTGCGCACCCTACCCAAAACTTCTTTTGATGTGTTTTAATGCATATTACACCTATCATATATGTACTTAGAACATATGTATAGGTATTTTCTGCTCATTACATCTAACTAAGACTTAAGCTTTTTGGAGGTTTAGTTAACCTAGAAAAGCATAGGGCTATCCAAAATAAATCATTATTAGCTCCACAACTAGCTAGTCTGTTTACATAATCTTGGTAAGACCCCAGAGAACATGTAAGCAGTCTGTAATTGTCAAGGAGTTACTTTACCTTAGTGCCTTTAGATTATAAATATAAAAACATATAAATGTGTTACCCTCGACTAAAATGTATTGTTATAAAATTAGTGCTGGCAAAATTAACTGATTAATCACGTGATTAATCCAAAAAATTTAACTCAGATTAAAAAAATTAACTCAGATTAATCCTGATGGATATGGTTACACTTTCATGGCATGTATTATGTTCAATTTCAGATAGAAAATGGATCGGTTATCAAGTCAAACTATACAAAGATTATGGCCTAGCTCCTGACTGTCCAACAAACATGTTTGGGGAATCATTAGGGGTAGGGGATAGGTGTGAATTGCCCCATTTGAGAAGAACAAAGCCAGCTATGTAGTATCAGGGCCTATACAGGGCAAAATAAGGCTCCAATATACCCTAGCATCCAAATTCTTACTGGAGGAAATGAGTTGCGATTAAAAGTGATTAATCACGATTAATCTTTGAAAAATTTTGTGATTAATCAGATTAATTTTTTTAATCGTTTGACAGCACTATATAAAATAGATAACACCTTCATGCCAATGATTATATCTACCAAAATGCCACGAGGGTATGATGGTAATAATATGCATTAAAACATGGCAAACACAAAAACAGAAAGATCACCTCAGTTTTCTTGAGCTGCAGTTTTTGTTACCTTGGAACTCCATTGGTGGCCACTAGCATTGTTAGCGCTTAAGCTAACAAAAAACAGAGGGCCGGTGACACCCCTAAACCATGATGTATCGGTAAAATATTTTGCATGTGTTGTTTTTACCTGTATTGGAACACTTTTATCACCCAGCCATATTAAAATTCAAGAATTGGTTAATTTGATGCACCCTACTGTACCTGTAGCCTACAATGACCAGGCTTGCTGTAGGCGACATCATAAAAAAAGCGAGGACTATAGATACAGACGGCAAGTCCGGGCACGCCCACAAAATCAGCTCCTCGTGTCCCCGATGGGGGAAAACAAACCCTAAATTAGTGAAGAAGTCAATGGCATGCTAAGCTAGAAGTTACACTGAGCACCATCTACAAGGAGCCTGACACATTTTTGAGGGCAATGCCTAAAGGTAGTATTGATGGTCAGATGGTCCGATGTGAATTCTGAACTTGACACCCCTCTAAATGTGATACTGATGACAATTTAGATGATGTTTGTTAGCTTCATTAGCTTGCTAACTAGCCAACTTCATTGATCACCACAGTAAATGTAGCTAACTTTAGCTTGCTTAACTGAGCTAATCAGACTTGTGATTGAAAGTAGCTTTACTTTTGACAGGAGCAGAGACAGCTCATGACAATTCTGTTCATGTAACTGCAATTAACAAATGATGGAAATATTATTTTAGTCTAAACACAAGCAGGCAAACAGGTCATGATTAGACAAAACATCTAATATGGACTTTGTTCAATTTTACTAAGCAATCTTTTATAGTTAAGCAACTTTCTCTACCTTGTCCATTCACCATAATGTTAAATTGGCCTCTGTTATCCCCCACACTGACTCCACCCTCGAATTTTGGGGGCGTTAACCGTACTTGCCGTCTGTATCTATGCTCAACATTGAGCCACGCCCATATTGAGGCTGCAAGTCTGCAGCTGGGGGCTTCTCTGTGCAACATCATAAAAAATTTAAGTGTTTGCCAGGGAACGGAATGTTGATAGGGTACGTGCAGACTAGAGAAGAACGCTTGGTAGTTGTAGCTTCCAGGGGCATATCACTAGGTGGTAATTAGCTAACTGTACAATTGCAAGTTTTCAATGCCTCGATTTAAATGTTGGAACTAACGAAGTATGGGGCTACTTTGCGCCTGTTTTATGGTTTAAAACAGCAATTTGGCCACTTACACCTAGTGATATGCACCCAGAAACTACAACTAGCAAGTGGTGTTCGCTGGCCTGCACAAAGGTGTCAAAGTTATTCTCGCCGGCAAATGTTCAAACTTTTTATGATGTTGCAATATACTTGTGGTCCTTATCACACCGGATTTCTCCTTAGTATATCCAAGTATAGTGAATACATGTTAGCAACTGTAAACATCTGTTAGACTGATAACAAGATAGACTGTTGGCCGATGCACAAGCCATATTTGACCCTCATTGTTTACTGTTAGCCTGGGAGGCATTGAATACCTACATTAGAAAGGACAATACAATTCGTCAGCTTCATAGGATAATTGCCTAAGTACTTTAGTGTTTCTGGAAACAAGAAAAAACTGTAACCTTGATGTGGCTTCAGCCTTGGCCAGGTGTTGCAGGAAACAGGCTGGCTTACTGACCCCACCCACAGACACACACACACCAAGTGGAGTTTGAGGGTGAATCCCTGCACCCTCGTAAGACAGCCTGCTTTGTGTAGACAGCAATGTTTGGTCAAAGTTGAAGTAGTTATGGTTATGGTCATGTTATAGCCTATTCCTCACAATATCGATAACTGTACGTTCACTCCAAGGGCTACTAAAGCTACAAAATCACAAAAAAGCAGCTCATAAAATGTTCACCCAAACCGCTCTATCACTCATGATGTGCCTGTTGTCATTCCATTAACATTTAGAGTTGTGATTGTGTGTGATTGGCCAATGAGATGGACAAAACAAGGGTTGTGATTGGCCAATGAGATGGACAAAAAGAGGAACCAATACAGGGTGATGCAGAAGTGATAGGAGTACAGTACATTTATGCAAATATCTCAATTTGGTCAAAAAATGACTTGGGCAATTGTCCTATGAGGCTGACTAATTGTGTTTTACTGTAGTCTGTAGGAGACACTTACCATTGTTGTTACTTGGGCAAACTGCACCAGAATCATCAGTATTATGACAAGGCCGATTACATTTGCTGTAATAAACTAGAAAAATGTTTTGTGTCAACACTTAAACATACAAACTACTTGCTTAGTCCATTGAGGTGATGATATGATGGATGGTGTGTGTCTAGACCAGGCCTGGGCAAACTAAGGCCCGGGGGCCACATGTGGCCCGCTGAGCCATTTAATCCGGCCCGTGGAGCCTTCCCAAAGTAGAATAATTTATCTTTTAGCCAAGGAGACTTAGATTAAAGGTGTAAATTATCAAATTTGTTGTAGTTATGAAATACGAATTCCCCCTTTTAACCCTGCATGTTAACATGTCCTCTGAAGAAAGTGAGGCTACTGGTTTGAGACTTGCCAATTTACCGGCATCGGCTCATTAGTGAAAATCTAAACACTGGCCCTTCGACCAAAATAATTGCCCACCCCTGGTCTAGAATGTTAATGATATTACAAAAAGTAAATATAAATGTTATCTTTACTGATATCAGGGGCCACATCTTCTTTCTTACAGCACCATGGATACCGAGACTAGCCATAACTATGATGCCAATCCCCAGTACCCACATTGGTGCCTGCATCCATCCCATATTATGGCCATAGCTCTATAAGGTATCAGAGGATTTAGTACCCGTTAGATACAATTATGTACTATGGAAATATGGCATTTATGAGAAGAAAAAATAGAATGAAAGAATATACAAACCTGAGCATGAACGTTTAACACACATATACCTATAAAAACCAAAATGCCTAACATCTAAACAAAGAGACAAGGGTAGTTAGTATGAGTCATCAATTCGACTTGACTAATGAATGTACAATACCATTTGAGCTGTTTCATGAGATACTCTGAAATCTTTATTTTAACACAGTATCAAGGCATTTTCAAGAGTTAAAGGAGAAGTTCACTTTTTGGCATGTTTGCATTTTCTGCAGTATCTAGGACAATTGGTCCTGTCTCGAATATTTGGCTCATTTAGAATCCGTCCTGTCTTCAGAATGGCTTGCTTTGTGCATGTGCGATAATGTCCTAAAACAACAGCTTCTATCACATTTTATGTGGTATTTTGTAATTTATATTTATTTATTTTATTTTGTTTATTTATTTATTTATTTATTGGGGTGGGGGGGTGGGGTAGGACTGGATAGGACCTGTTTTAGGACCTGTTTTGCGTTTGCGTTAGGTCTATGCTTTTCAAAATTCTTTCATTCCATGCAAAATATATTGCTATATCCCCAAGGTTCTTGTCTGGGACCTCTTTTGTTCTCTATTTTTATTAATGACCTCCCACAAATCTGCTCTGATTGTCAAACCTTACTGTATGCTGATGATACAGTTATTTACTGTTCTAATAGTAACTTTAATTTGATTCAGTCCTCACTACAATATGATTTCAACACCATTCAAAAGTGGTTTTCTAATAATGGACTTATAGTGAATAAAAGAAAGTCGTATAGTATGCTATTTACCATTAGGTCAGCTAGGCATAATCAAGGCCATTCTTTAGCAATTTCTTTTTGGATGGTATGGCTATGGAGAATGTGAGTGAATTTAAATATTTGGGCCTCTGGCTCGACACACATCTTTCCTTCAAGCCACACATAGACTCTATTGTGAAGAAAATTAATTCAAACTTGAGGCTCTTATACCGATCAATTAGTTGCTTCACACAACAGATACGTTTCAGAATTGTCACACAACTTTTATTTCCTATTATTGATTATGCTGATATTGTTTATATGAATGCAACGGAATCACATCTCAAATCTTTAAATGTAGCTTATAACAGTCTTTGCCGATTTGTGTTGAGGTGTCCTTTCATAACCCATCATTGCCATATGTACAGTCAACTGAATCTTTTTTCACCTAAAATCAGACGGCAGTTACACTGGTTACTGTTTATTTTCAAATGTTTTTCTTTTAGTTATCCTTCCTATTTGAAACAACATTTGATCCCATATAGGTCATCCTATGCCCTCAGACATCACGATCATCTTTTCTTTTCTGTTCCTAATATCTCTAAAGAAATTGGTAGGCGTGCCTTCCAATTCAAAGCTCCTTCAGACTGGAACAGTTTACCTTCTTTTTTAAGAGCCATTTCTTATTTTCCTTACTTTAAATCATCCCTTTTGTCTTATTTGCAGTCTTGTGACCAATGCAATTGCTTTTCTAGCATATGATTTTCTTTTATTCTGTGCGTATAGGCACGTATGTGTATGTAATGAACATGTATGTTCTTTTGGTTATCTTATTATTTGTAAGCAGTATTCTGTATTCTGCTTACCTATCTATAGGAGAGATAAGTTGGGGTAGTGAGTGGTGAAGAGCTTTGTATGTGTGTTGTGTGTGTGTGTACATGTTTTGTGTTTTATGGGACCACCTTGAAAATGAGATGTCCCATCTCAAGGTATCATCCCAATAAAGACAACTTGCTACATATATATGCTTAAACTTACTCTGGAGCTACCCTTTAGTATGATTATTTATACATTATGTTTATATGTGCCTATGTATATTGTTGCCTGTAGCTAGCCTACTACATTACACTTATTAAGGTAAGTGTAGCAGACCACCTACTAAAGTTAAATACCTTATGTATGTACATAAGTTAGGCTATTTAAGGTATTTGTAGGGTAATAAAAAAAAGCTTCTGATTCTGAAAGTATAATGCAACTGGTTTTGTGAAGTGTAAAACTTACTATGTATATGATGTTCAGTCCCAAGAAGAACCCTTTGAGCCATTTGTTTACCACTGCCATTATGGTGCCTAGAAATACACAACAAAGGCCCTGCCTGTTGTCATGGGACTGGATATATGCATTCAAATGTGGTTAATTGGATGAAAAAGTACTGACAGAAAGAAAGCATGAAGAACTATGAGTATTTATGAACAATCCAAAATGATATTAATGTATACAACAGCAAATTCTCAATTTTGAAGAGTTTTCAGCACCCTCATAAGAAGCATTATGCAAGTAACGAATACTGTCTGCACATTTATAATGATATATTATTTTATATAATTATATATTATTACATTAATTATATATTATATTATATATAATTATAAATGTGGAGACTTATTTGTTATATATTATTTGTTATTATTTGTTATATATTATTATATTTATATATATATATATATATATATATATATATATATATATATATGGGCAATTCCAGCGTTATGGACGTGACATTTTCGTGCATTATTGATGAACAAAAGGCCAGATAACCTCTGCAAACCTAGCAGTATTTCACATTTTTTTTTCATATTCTTCTGCAAACTCCATGGGTGAATACAGGCAAACAGAAAAAAATAATATCATGATTTGCATCATAAGAATATGAGCCTTTCAATTTGCGTTATGGACGTGACGAAAAACGGACAAACTTTTGAGAGAGCGTAGTTTTTGCTGTAAAGTGTGTGAAATTTCTAGAGAAATGTAAATATTACTACATTCATACCAAACAGGACACCTCAGTAAAGACAGAGAAAGACTTAATTTCAAATGTAAATGTAAAAAAAGTTGGTTTTCATTGGGAGACATGGCGTTATGGATGTGACGTTATGGACGTGACGTCTGGAAAAACCCTCCAAAACGATACAAAACAATTGTGAATGGTGGATTTTAACCTGTAACAAGAGAAATAGTAATATAACAATGAAAAATAACTGATAGTATTGCAGCTTTGTGTGTGTTATCACCCACTTATGCCCATTACCTATAAGCCCCTCCATAGACTTACATTATAGCTGAATAGGGTAAAAATTTTAACAAACAGATATCCTTTCGAAACTTGCTCAGTTGAATATTTACATCGAGACGATACTTTTTTGTATTGGAAGTTTTCTGAAAGAATTTGTATGTCCATGTAGGTGAGACTTAAAGTTTTAAGGTGAGGTTTACTTCGTGGAATTGCCCTTATAAATATATATATATACATATATTTTTCTTTTTCTTATTTCATACATTCAACATTTAAAACAATCCCACAACTATTTTAACCCTCTTGTCATATGATTCAGCTGCAAGCAGGCTACTCCATCTGAATTTGCTTTGTAAGAGATTTGCTTCAGAAGACTGGACATTATCAAAAAATCTTGCATACAATTGGACAAACCACTTGTCTATCATCTTACATGTACTTCAACCACTTACATCGAAACCTTGCATCCTGTGATTTCTAGTTTCTCAACTATTCCAAACAAACATAAACAGCAGTATTTGTGGCAATTGCCACAATAATCGATTTAACTCGCATAGCCTAGATGTCTCTTTCGTAACTGTTAGTTGTGTTTTATAAGTTTGCAGGTGATGAGCTATGTCAAAATTTCCAACTGTATTTTTTATATCCCTGATGTATAGATTTATGATGTGCATTCCTGGGAATCTGTAAAATGCGAGTGAACTCAACTGACATGATGGGAAAATGGAAATTTCAGTGCAAGTACACAATAGACTTGTTTCATACCTGATAGTAAACTGAACATTCTATCATTGAAATGCATTGGATTTATGCCTCTTTCTGACTTGAAAAAATGGGTAATAACATTTCAAACATGTTTAAATTCACTTTCCTTCAAATAATACACATTT
Organism: Sardinella longiceps; assembly: GCA_027497455.2. Lineage (NCBI taxonomy): Eukaryota > Metazoa > Chordata > Actinopteri > Clupeiformes > Clupeidae > Sardinella > Sardinella longiceps. Next base: position 6,242 of record JAODXP020005261.1, on the reverse strand, counting down.
GAAGCACACAAATTGGGAGGTCCCGAATAGTTTGAAGCTTCATGCACATAAATGTAAAACCACTTTTATCTACTCGGGACCTCCAAATTTGCGTGCTTCAAATGTGTATCATTTGAAAGTGTGTATCATTTGAAAGTGAATTTAGACTTATTTTAAATGTTATTACCCATTTTTTTCAAGTCAGAAAGAGGCATAAATCCAATGCATTTCAATGATAGAATGTTCAGTTTACTACCATGGAATGCTTTTAGAACCTCGGAATGTTGAGGTGTGAAACAAGTCTATTGTTTGCCCAGCAGGGGGCACAACAGGGCCTTCAGAAAGAATAGCCAGGGCAAATGTCTCTTTCTGAGGGCACAAACATACTGTATACGATTAGGACAGGCTATTGTTCTAGATGGCTTTAATTCTCTGTCATTTCTCTGAATAGACATCATGTTTTACTTCTATTCATGATGGGCTCCCAGATTTACAGGCCTTAGTGAAACATCCATGAAAATATTTTCTTTAGTTATTCCATGGCCCACTTGAACTGATAAGTATTTAATATACATAATATTTGTGAAAATAAAGGATGATGATATAGCATAATACAGTCATTTCAGTGATTTTTGAAGTAGTGTATAACCACAATTAATCAAATTAGAATTAATCTGTGCTCTTAATACAAAAATAAAAATGTATTTAAAGTGTATTTAAATGTTCTACATTGAGAGCACAGAATACTAAGGACACAAGTCTTCAGGAAACATTGCATTTGAGGTGTCTACAACATAACTAGGTAATTTCAATGAGGAATAACTCCTAAACATTTTTTCACGATTATACAATTATACAAATTATTATACGATTAATCAGTCATCTGTGCAAGCATATAATTCTTTTTTTTTGTGGAAAAAACATCCAAGCCTTAGCCCTATAAACTATAAAAATGTTCCCAGTCTCATTCAAGTGTATTTTTGTCAAAGTGACTTAGAGGACAAATGCCACCAGCATAGCGACTTAAAACACTGCACGAAAAGATGGTTTGCAGATGTGCGTGGTCCCTTGCACGTCCGCAAAATGTTAGACATAATAAGATACAGTAGCTTACCTTTGTCCACTGGCAGTTATCTGCATGTACTGTAGCCTATTTTAGAAGCTCCACTGTATAACCATCGTGCATAGAGACACGGCTACTTAAGGCCAGGGTGGGCCAGTGTTGACCAATCTATCCAATCAAAAGTTTGTATATACAGATCGAAGATAAGATGTGGAAACAAAGGTCTTTTTTATGCAAAACAGATAGAATAGCATACCTGTTGAAGAATACAAATACTTTTGCATTTCTATACATTTTTCTGTTTCTTTTGTTTTCGAACATTGTATGAAATATGGGGTGGGAATTAAGCAACAGGGAATGTCAAAAACAAAATGTGATAATTTAGTGATTAAAGCATGTTGCATTGATGTCTGCCTTGTAGATCTGCAGAGTAGTTGCACATACAGAAGAAGAAGAGAGAAGAAGAGCACTTTATTGTCCCTTTGGGGGGACATTTTCTCTCTGCATTTAACCCATCTGGGGGGTATACACACATGTACGCACAGACTATCGCAGTAACTATCCCAACATTTTTGGATGTTAAATCCACACACACACACAAACACACACACACATAAACGAGCATAACATTTGTTCTGTAAAGCGCGCACACACACACACACACACACACGGGAGAGGTGGGAGAGGGAGAGACCTGCAGCAAAAGCAATGTGCCAAAGGAAAAGTGTTCCAACCAGAATCAGGACACAAGACAACCCCTTACAGTACTCAAACCAATACCCACACCAGCCCCTTACAGTAATAGCCACTCCTACCAGGCCTTCCTGACTCTATAGTCACACTATAATGACTTTCACTCCTCAGCACTACCATGAGTTTACCAATTTACCTCAAATTAGCAATCTGTTACCAAATTAAGATTTAAGAGTTTATTGTCACATACATAGAAATTGCGTGGTGAAATTGCATAAAAAAGTATGAGAGAACTGACCTAAAAAGAGGTGTTTTTGAGGTCAGTGTATGAGATGCAAGGCTGCAAGAAAAGGAAGGAAATAAAAAAAGGCTAATAAAGAACTGAGGACAAAATAAGGTCAGTAAAAAAGTCCATACTGTGATCAGGATCTGCCTTCAAGAAATGGCCCCTAAGACATGGTCAGTGATAGGTGCATAGGGAAAGGCCAAGGCGGCCTTGCAGGTGACACTGTCCAACAGCATGTGTTGATCTAGCCCAATATCGGAGGCCACTACACAAGCCAGTGGGACACTGCCTCTGAACCTCTTCTTCATGTTGTATGGCAAACAAACTACTGTAGGTGCACTATCACCACCATCTGGACTGAAGAATTACTGTTTTTGCAAAGAAAATCAACGCGAGTCCATGCGTCATTTCCAGCTTTTGAACTTAGCGCATGGGCAAAGCCGTAACAGATCCAAAAGCCCCAGCATTGACCATCAACTTGCATAATTTACTAGCCTAACCTCGGCCATTCAGTTCTATGGAGGGCAGGACTTAGCAGTTGTCTCCAGTTTACCTCCATGACGTGGACAATTTCAGTCTTCATATTGAAAAGAGCTTGCATCAGTCAGTTAAACATAAAGTACAGTAAGTGGTCTTCATCCACATCAGTGAAAGTGATACTGCAATATGTTAAGCTGTTTATACTTCCCCTGCTTGATTATGTTCTGTTATACAGGGATATTACAGTGACAAAAAAGTAACAGAGAATAGCATTAAATAGACAATTGACAATAATAATTTAAAAATACATTTCATTTCACAATGAAAAAGGTAAATTGCCCGCAGAGTTGTGCTTCCACTGTGTCATACACTTCCAAGTAATTTTGGAGAGTCCTCTGAGAGCTGCTCTGTGCTAACCGTGTCTGTCATTTGGCAAAGCTCTGAGTAGGCTGGAGGCTTAGCACCCTCTCTGGTAGGATCCGGTAGTACAGTCTGATACCTCCGAAGCTGGTGGATGAGCAGTGCAGCCAGGATAATTGCAAAAACCTGAGTATTACATTATGCACATTCATCAGTATAGATCAATTATATATGAATTATCATAAATTAAAACTAACTTATGTAGGCGTACAATAGCCTATATCAGGGGTCTCAAACTCCCAGCCCGCGGGCCAAATCCGGCCCGGGCTCGGCCTAGATCCGGCCCGCGAGTTGGTGGCAAAATTAAAATGCAATCCGGCCTTGGAGACAAACATCATACCCGACGGGCGCACCCATTCTTCTCCGTCACGCTACTCGCGGGGTTTTAATCGTACTGAAATGATAAGGGAATCATTCGAATCTGCATGAACTGACCTTTCCAACTGTGCTAGAAGTTAGTTTCTGTGATGAACGCTTCACAAGATAATTAGCATTCATACAGTTCTGCGTCCATGTCATACATTGTTCTGTGTCTAATATCTCACGGATTCTTAACTTAACAATGGTAAGACGCATATCAAATTAAACAGGAGATCATACAGATTACAATGGTGTATAGCAGTTGTCTTGGTGATGAGCGAGTAATCCGATCTTGAAATCATATAAAATTTCTGCATTGTCTTCAACAGTGTCATCCCAAAATAGATTAATTCTTTTCCATAGTGAAAGTTGTTTTTAGCTCCCTGTTTGTCAGGACTAACTTTTAACTGTCAGGACAGATGCTAGAAATTTTGTCTCAAGATCGAAAATAGCAATTGATTAGGCTATATTTGATATTCATTACATAATTAATAAAATATTGTCAACACATATATTGTTGCAAATTGCAGTCATACAGAATACCTTTATCATGACTATTATATTAGGCCTAACATTGAATATCACATCTTTAGATTAAAAATAAATAAATAATAATAATTGCAAAGGAATTGTGCAGGTCCCTTTTAAATAAGCATAGGCCTGTGTAGCCAGTGGCGGTCCGCACCGCACACGGGTCTCGAACCCGCCACCCCGCAAGCTACAAACTCCCGGCGTGGGCGTGGAACGCTCTAACCAACTGAGCTAAAAGCCCGAGCTTCTAACTCAGCATGTTAGAAGCGCCCATGGAATTGGGTGATGAGGATTTACACACTACCTCCGAGCTAGCCGTGCTAGCTGGCCTCCGTTACACTCACCCTCCAAATCCTCACTCCCATCCGGGTCACGGCACTAATGTAGCTGGTGGCGGTCCGCACCGCACACGGGTCTCGAACCCGCCACCCCGCAAACTACAAACTCCCGGCGTGGGAGTGGAATGCTCTAACCAACTGAGCTAAAAGCCCGAGCTTCTAACTCAGCGTGTTAGAAGCGCCCATGGAATTGGGTGATGAGGATTTACACACTACCACCGAGCTAGCCGCGCTAGCTGGCCTCCGTTACACCTGCAGTATTACAAAAATTTAAATAAATAAATACATTTTGTACCGTAAAAACGATTGATCCCTGAGGTGGCCCTCGAGTCAGATAAAGTTGGCCATAGTGGCCCCCAGCTCATTTGAGTTTGAGACCCCTGGCCTATATCATTTTAGTATCTAGTTTTAAAGCTATACTCAATTGACACCGAAATTCCCACAGAGATAAACTGTATTCCGCTCCCACAACTCCCACAAAAACTTTAAGGACAGGATTTCAGTGTCAGTGTAGCATGCTTCACAGGGGGTGCAAATTCAATCTGTTTGCTTCAGACCACTTGTCCTTGCAGGGATAGATTGTGTCGTTCCCTACCTCCAGGCCAGCCAATCCAAACATTGCTCCCAGTCCAGTATCTAACCCCATGACAATTTTCTGTCTGGCATCATCTGACTTCACATAGTGTTTCATGTACTTCAAAATCTGTGGAAAGATCCATATTAGAGTAAGTCATTTGAACTACAGTGAAGACATCCCAGACACAATGCACAGCAACTCTTGCATGTTTGCAGTGGCTGCTGCACACAGACCAAGATGGTGAAGCGGCAGCAAACGCTAATAAAAGCAGGCATATCAAAACAAAACCAAATCGATTATTTTTTGTTTTGATATGCCCGCTTTACTCACTGTTAGCTGCCGTTTCAACATCTCGGTCTACGTTGAAATTTGGTTATTCACACAGCTTTTGGCAGCACTTGGCAAGGTCATACAGCAGACCTACATGTTGATTCACTCCAGATAAATCATTTAATAAAGAAAAGTGGTGAAATAAATGATAAAAATTGCAATGACATCAACATGTCTACATTTATTAAATGTCAATGGAAAATGTATGTTGGCAAGTCTATGTAATTCCAAGACTTAGGCAAAAAAAATAATTAAAATCATACAACTCGTTGGTCCCTCCCCTTGTCTCTACTAAGCTCCTCAATGGCCTCTCAAATCCCTCCCTCGCTGCAGCACATTTGTCAGCTGCTTGCTCACAGCTGTGATTGACGATTACAGGGTTTATATGGAGCTATAAAATTAGTTATTTTTTCCTGAAATAGCCCTTTCCATGACAATTCCATGAAATTTGACTTTAAAAGATTTGCCAAAATACAGCTTTTAAATATAAAACATTACGAGATGAATACCCTCATTTTTTATTTACAACATAAATCATCAATAGAATTGCAGGCCATTATCCCAGTGTTTATTGACAAAGGCATTTACTTACCACAGGCCGGAGTTTGACAGCTTGAGCTCCTTGCATCAGAAACACAATCATTCCAATTAAAGTTGCTGTAATGTACTATAAACAAGAAGAGTTGGCTTTAGAGGGAATTCGGACTCTATGTGTTGTTTATGTCTTGGGAAATTAGACATTTCATTACATTTTAAGTGCTGTACTATATAATAATGCAGTTCACATCACACCACTACTGAAACGTTTGCAATGGCTTCCTGTAAACTTCTAGCCTGGCAGCGGCATCCTACGTACTTACGTTAAAATGAATTTTACCTCCGTACAAGTCTGGACTAGAGCGCCTACTTCGGTTCGCTCACGGTTTAGCCAATCAGCACACAGTTTAGAGCGATGTCTCTTAACGCCTGAACACGTTCGTTATTCTCCCCCCTACTTTCGAATTACCTTTACAAAATTGGTACATGACATTAACATTCATGATTCATGATCTTGAGGACTTATTGCCGCTACAATGTCAAAATAGATTGGAATTAGCCAGCGATCTGTTACTATTACCATCCTCTGCTAATGGCATTGGCCTACGTGCAGTTTTTTGTAGAGAGTGCCACTCGGTTTAAATGACC
>JAODXP020005258.1:0-48497 GCA_027497455.2 Sardinella longiceps | reverse complement strand
GAGCAGACACTTGCATATCTTGGTCCATCAGAAACTGCATACTCCGCTTCAGACCCTCTAGTTCACACCAAGAGCTGCTTGGGACTTCTGAGCTCTGTAAAACCAACAGATGAGTATTGATAATATATTAGTAGTTAAAGTAATAATACAAATTTCAACAACATTTCAGTTTTCTGTGACATTAACTTACTTGGACAAGTTGAACATCCAAAACTTTGTTGATTCGGTCCTCGATCAAGGAGTAGCTACCATATTTGGCACAGTGTCCAGGGAATCTGATCTAAGTGTCAAAAAATATTTAAATTGAGAGGTTAATGCAGACACATAGCCGTGGGTTAGTTCTACATCAATGGCATAAGCTGGATCATAATACCTGCAGTCACCAGATAGGATCAGTCCACCACCAGTCTCCTTCAACTCTCTGATCATGTCCCTCTGCTCATTCCTCCAGGCCTGTACGATGGTAGGTATAGTGTATAAGCGCTGATGACGGAAAAAAGTGCTGGGGCTTATGCACTGCAGTCCAAACAGTTTCAGCATCCTGATGGTCTGAGTTGCCATGCAGCCTGAGAAGTGGATGGCACCGCTGAGTAGAAGATTACAGGCAGGCATGTTTCGGTGCATCTTCTCTTGGTTCTGCCAGTAACGCTCATATCCACAATCAGGGCAGGCCTAAGAGATCACAGAAGAGTCCAGATTCAAGCAGCCTTACAATGATGTACATTAACCCTAAATATTTATAGAACATTCACAGACTATAATTCAGCTCCCCAGACACAGGTAAGACATTACCTGTTTGACTTTAATGAACGTTCCTTGTGGGTGCATTATGTGCCCCTGGGTTGTCCCACAGCATGCAGGGCAAATGGTGAACAAGGACAGCAACTGCTTCTGGCAAACAATGAACTTGTCCCCAGGACTGAAATTGATCATAGGAAAAAATACATTAATTCTGACTATCATTTTTTTTTTTTTTTTTTTACACAAACAAAAATCGTTTCCATTAATAAAAACGTCTTACTTTGGGTCATTGAGAGATTCCAACTCATCTGGTTCTTCTTCAGAGGACTGGCTCAACATCTCTTCCTCTGGATCCCATGACATATCACCAGGATGGTCGATATCAGAAAATGACATCTCCTCATCACTTAGTTCAGGACTGGCGAGTGGAGTTGAACAGCGTTTCTCAATCTTTTCGGTTTGAGTCCCCACATCCACCATTTGAGGCTTTACCTGAACAGCTTAGGTAAAAGAGGTTGATCTTAATCACTGTTCACCATTATACATTCATTGGTGACAGCACTATCTAATCCAAACTATACAATTTTGCTGTCTGAAATGAGTAGATTGCACAATATTAACCGTGGGCATTATTACAACAAACATTGACACGTTAGTTAGCTACCTGATGAACGATGTAAACATCTGATGCTGCACTGTGATCCACGATGGACCACTGCTGGCTCAGGGTCCACAGTAGAGATGTCTCCATCTGCATCATCTTCAGGCTCATCAGTGGTGGTTGCACCTGCCCCATTTTGGCTAGCAGCACTCTCTCTCAAAATCTAAACACAGAAAAAAAAAGGTCACAAAAAAAAGTTCCCCTTCATCCTCAACGCCTTTCCCGTTTGTAGCCTGCGTCATGGCTCATGTCATGAACAGCGTCGCCATAAGCTAACAACAGCTATAGGTGGGCTATGTCTTCATGGTGCTAACTCCACTGGGTTTTTATAATACAGCCAATTCATTTTACGTATCATCATTGCATATCATATCATAGTTGTCTATTTGCCTCAGATGCACAAGAACCAAAAATAAGTGTCACAGGGCTGACTGCGGGAGGCTCATCTCGTGCAGCCTCAGTTTCGCGGGCTAACGTTACCCTTCACAGTGCTAAGTTCACTACGCTAAATTATTATCATGACATCCAATTAATTTAACAGATTATTAATTCTCTAATCATGAAAACATTTGTCAGACTGAGTTACCTCGCTGCACAAGAAACACTAACGATGTACAAACAGACCACATTATATTAGTACTGTAGGAATGGGTTAATGTACCCTTGGCCTTAGCCAAATGCTTGCTAATACAATAGCGTTTGAGAAATTAACTAATGCAACTCAAAATACTGCGTTGCAATATTATGGCAAATGACATCGGGTTCTAATTATATTTGGTTACTAAGAAATTAACAAGCAATGTCAAAATCATTGTGAGCCAATCTTTAAAACTTACTGTGCAGATCTCCCGTTTTCGGAGCGCAGATTCTCTGCTAGTAGTAACGTTAGTGACCTCTTCACTTCTGCCCCCGACCGACTCCAATGGTGGTGGATTTGCATGGATTGATGGTACAGCCGAATTTGTGAGCCTTATCCTCTCTTTTGCACGAAATCCCAGGCGAAATTCCATGACATCTCCTTGATTGTAGCTGTCTGGTGTGAAGTGCTTTTCACATATCACCGAGTGTGCTGCCACTGAAGAGACGGCGAAATCACTTCTCTTCACCTGGACAAAACGTATCCAAGCACGGAAATCTTTGTGTTTTTTGTTTGGAAATCGGTGGACCCGATGGCCAGACAAGTTGGAGTTGGAACATCCAAAACAAACACAAGAATTCACCATTGTCAAAAGCTAAAACTATCTCTCTTTACTCAAACACAACGACCGCTATCTTCTCTCAACCTCACCTCAGACTTCATAAACCCACAGTGGGAATTCGGGCAGAGGCGCCAATGATCACCGGCTGCTACGTCATATGACGTGTTCACTGGGGAAAGGACTTTTTATTTTAGAATCTTAGAATTGGTACACTTTCTCCTCAATTTCTGCCCAACGGTCTTGCCGAAAACATATATTTTTAAAAAATTATATTTAAAATAACATTTTCACAGAAGATTATGTGTAAATTTGATAATAAAATCATATTGCACGTTGCTCTTTAAGTTTATTTTAGATTTCCAGATTTCTTTCTTTTCTTTTTTTTTTTTTTTTAGAAATCTATTAGAAAAAAAATCTGTGGCTCATTACACAGAGGTGAAAACAAACAAACAAACAAACAAACAAACAAACAAAAAACAATAGATGCTGTTTTATGTACAGCAGGCTTATAACTTTTACAAAGAGCAAAAATACAGCATTGATAGCAGAAAAAAGCCACAAAATTGTAGTGCAACAAACTTTAAAATGAACAATGTGGCGCTGGCGATACACAACAGGATAAAGATTCCATTCCAGGAGCTTTCTGATGCAATCCATCCATCTGTCTGAGGGGTCGTTTTTCAGGAATCTCCAGAGATCTCCCATTACCCACACAATTCTCAGACTGTCAATTCAGCTGCTGAGACTTCCAGATGGTTTGTTTCACATTGTGTTACACAATGTAAGCATGATGCACGATAGCTCAGCCTTTACAAAGCTTCTCAAAGTAGTAGTCTTGTTTTGGGACACATACTGTGTAAACTATGTATTCCCTGGGCTATGCTTCCATGGGCGTGTAGGCATATTTGCCTATTACAGTTAGAGAACAAGATAGGGAGGGACGTTGAGATCTGGAAAAAACAAGCAACTTGAAATTATGACGATGATTAAAGGAGAGGACAGACTGTGTTATCTTGACCTAATTTCAGCCCTAATAGGGAGAACCCACAAACATTACAACTGAATTCCCATCCAGGTCACATTGCATGTGGATAAACTGCTGGCATGTTAGGAATTTTTTAGCTATCTACCTGAAAGCAGTTTAAACATGCACTAAGATCACAACAACCATGACAATCGAAGCTATGTGAGTGTATTGTGGGTACACAACACATACACAACTGAAAAAAATAAGACCACAGGACATGGCGGAAGATATTAATTCATTCACGTTTCATATGTCAACCACCTTAAATAAGGTAGAAAGGGTAAAAAGGGGGAAACAAAAATAAACATTCACACATTTCAATGCAAATATGATGGTGAAACTGAAAACAAATTTCCATTCGCGGACAATAATATTTTGTATTCGCAGATGCACTGATAATTGGCATTTCATTTGCTTTGTACAGTGCTATTACTACTTACTAGTATTCTCAACTTCTTCTGGACAGCCATGGCTAAAATCTGAAAGAACAAAAAAACATGCCTGTTTTAATCATGACGGTTATCACATTCTTGGCACCATTCCATCTGCAAAGCATCTGGTCAGAGAAACACAAAAGAACAATGGGTCAGTTTGGAAGTGAAGGAAGTGGAAGGGTTTAGTTCTCTTCCCCACCTGGCTCAAAGCCGACCCCAAAGTTTCAGATATATAGCAGGAAAAACACTGGAAAGGAAAAGGTCTGGTATGTGCGAAAGCTTGCTACTCTGGTCCTTCTAAAGGAGCTTTAGTTAAGCAGAAGTTAATGAACAACCATTTTAGGAATAGGGTGAGTAAGTATAGTTCAGACCAAAGAAGCTAAAAACCCCATGACAGAACAGGACCTAAAATCACATACTCGGCGTTACATGGATGGAGGCTCTTAGATCGGCACCTGTTGATTACAAATGAAGAAAATATGACAATTTAGTTTGAAACAGATTTTTTCGAAGAGTATTTTTTGTTGAGTAATGTAATTTTTTAAAAAGTAATATGAGTTGTATGTGACAGCTGAGATGTACTCACGTCGAGAACGTCGTCTGAAAATAAGCAGCGCTATTAACAGACCGCAAATAAGGCATCCAATGACCACCACAGCGACCACTATGTTTTTGGTCTGTTCACTAGTGTTTGAGTCTTTCCCATGTTGGGTGTCTATAGAAACACAAAACATAAACAAAAGTTTAACAAAACACAACAAAAAATTTTTTAAGAGAATGTGTATAAGAACCTTTGTCACTCAACAGCTGATAGCAAGTTATTATGAACGTTTCTCTGAGATTTTATAACCAGTGTAATAACTGAAGGACAAAGTCTTGCTGTTTATGGACTTGTTGATTAGGTAAAATGCACACAGAAATATGTGGCTATCTGAACCCTCTCTTGGTTTCTCAACCTTCTAGATCTCAAGACAAAACCTTGAGAATCATGACTATTTCACTCACCACCATCGTCAGTAAGATTTCTTCCCACCCTGCCCTCCTCCTTCCATTCACTGTTGAACACCACACATGTGTAAGGGCCATATGAGGGGTCCTTTGAGATAAATATGCTCTGCAGTTTGAAGCTTTTGTCCTCCATCTCAATGTCCTTAGTTTTGGCACTTCGGGTCCAGTTTGTACCCATCCCATCAAACCAATGGATAGCACCTTTGGGGTAGCCGCCAGATGTAACGCAGATGAATTCCAACATGTTCTGGTTTGGTCTAGGATTCAAGGTCATTTGTGGCTCGCTATATTTCCCTGTAAATGAAACAAAAAATACATTCTGTATTATTGTGGAAAAACAGAGCAACAATTGCTACAGAGTTTGTGACATTACAACTTTCTTTTCAAAAGTGCATCGTCGAAAGCCTGGGAAATTCCCTTGAGAATTTACAATGAGTTATTGATGCTTCCAAAATGAGGGCCTTAGGCTCTGAGTGACATTTTCAATTCTTGACATTTGAGTTCTGAATGGTAGTAAATGACTGACTTATTTTCAAAAGTGAAAAAAGAATATAACAACAATTGCTGATCACGCAACAATCTATTCTGTACACCAAAAATATATGCCCATTAACTTTTTTTGCAATGACAAATACCACATCAATTTTGATGACTGATACTACTGTGATGATCGCAGAACAGTTGTATTGCTCCGGTTGCTGTGCCAAAAAACTAGTAGGCCTATTGTGTTTTTGTTTTCATATCGGCCACAACCCTAAACACATGACTGCCCTCCTACTGTAGGTAGCCCTTCCTCATCCCAAGTGACCTCCTGCCAGGCCACAGTCACAGTACTCTCATGCGTCACTAGCCAAGCATTCACACCTTATTCTTATTCATACAATCATTTAACAAACAACACTTGGCAGATTTGTGTATAGTGTACATACAAGCAATAATTCATAAACATAGCAATGTTATGCTGCCTTTGTATCATTACTATATTGTAATGAATGCTAGTTTATGTACGTAGTGTCCAATTTCAAAGCTTATAGTTTAGTCTTTACTTCTGTTTCATCTTCAGAAGCTACAGAGTCCTCTTATTTGATCACATTCAGAGAATGCCAAGAAGATAAAATACGCAAAGAACACACAGACTTTCCCAGGCACTGGAGCGTACAAAAAAACCCCCCAGACCTACCTTTAACAACCAGTTTGGCATCTCCGTTGGCAATTCCTCTATCCGTCACCACAAGGCATGTATAGGTCCCCTCATCTGAGATTTTTGTGTCCTTCACAAGCAAGGATACATCTTTGCTATTCACCCAGTTGGTGTCTGCAAACTGTAATCGTTCATCTTTTGTTTCTACAACTCCATCGTCCATTTTCATCAATACAATGCCATCTCTTTTCCAAAAGACTTTGTATATTTCTACTTCATGCTCTGCTTCCACCACACAGACCAGCTTTGAGGGCTGACCAACGTAGCCAGTGCTGCTCTCGGTCTTAACATTGGGAAAGTCTACAGTAATTGCGGAAAGAACAGAGACACAGTGTAAACACATTAACCAATGTAGCCCGTGCTGCTCTTAGTCTCAACAGAGATATTATAATCTAATAGAGGAAATATTAAGAGACAAAACATAAACACATAAAACACCCAAAAGATCACTGTATTGTCAGATGATGTGAGAAATAAGGACATTTCTTTTCCCCTCTCAATTTAACAATGCAAAACAACTTCTTATGCTGACTCTCATAACTATCTTGAACACTCACCACATGTGACAGTTACAGTACAGAAGCAAACAACCAGAGTCCTGATTGCCAAAGTCATATTAACCTGAGGAGAGATGAAAAATGTTAAATAACAAGACAGGTGTATAACAAGATACAGATATTTAAGACCTGAGCACTGAGGTCCACGGGGCCAGATCGGTTTGGTGCAAAGTCCTATTGTGTTTGGAAGTATTATTCCCTTTTTTCCTGTCTTGTTTGGCAATTTACCAGAAATTGGCATTGGCTTTAAAGGAGAGTACCGGAGTGAATTCAAACATAGCCCTGTTGAAAGAGCTTGCTAAATGCACTAGTTAGCGAGTGGAACAAAATAATTTGGTACAGCACAGACCGAACGCGAACGCAGAAGCGAACAGGCACTTTACACTGAATCAATGGGACCTGACTGTTGGAAACCGAAAGTAAGATCTGAGGTTACATTGACTCAATGTAAAGTGTTTTGCATTCGCGTTAGGTCTGTGCTGTTCGAAAATCTTTCATTTCATGCGAAATATATTGCTGTTAGAAGGCTCGTGCAGCAGGGCTATGCTTAAACTTACTCCGGTATATTGCTTTAAGCTAAGGTTCAGCGTCATTCATGCAGCCCTGTTGTTCGATGTTGTTCCAAATTTTTTCATTCCACTCGTTATCCAATGCAGCCAGCTGACTCGTGCAACAGGGCTGTGCTTAAATGACACTGAATGTTTGCTTTAACTGACTTATCTAAAACTCCAAAAAGTGTTCATCATACATCATGATTGTGATGTTATTCACATACAGTATGTAATTCACATACCTTGGACAGCGTCACCATCTGGCCAAGCAGGAAATTGCAATAAAAAAAGCTCCCTCCATAATTATTGGCACCCCTGGTGAAGATAACTATAAAGTGGAATATAATAATTATATTTTCAGAACTGATGTTGGTCTCACAATGACAATGTGTAACAGTGCGGTTGCCCGTTACCGCGACTCCTACTGGTACTGCACGCATACCGCACACACACAATGACACAAACATGTACAGCAAATAAAACAAACATCTTGCCTCAATCAATGCTTTTGCCACTGTCTCTACCACCTCTGCAACGCCATCCAGACTACACAATGATAGAGAATAATCTCACCTCAAAGAAAAATACATTTATCTGGAGAAAACACTAAAAGAAATTGAAATAAGAAAATGAAATAAATAATGAAAATATAAATAATAATGTAAATAAATCATTCTCAACTGATATTCTACTTCTAAGTTAACCAAAGAGTATGTAATTTCAGATGAAACAGAGGTCACATGTCCCAGACATGGGACAACATCAGAAAGAAAAGAGGATACACATTTTAACTCATTCCAGATTTTAAATTTTCCATAAGGCCGAGAATTGGTATGAAAAAGGAGCCAAGCTAACGCGACCTTTGTTCATGAACAAACTGTGGTCTAACAAAGCTACCAAAATCTAGAGCTACAGATTATCCACGCTTGTAGAGCTCTGACCGACCCTGATGCTTGTACGTTTTGTTGACAGCTCAGATGTACTACTCTCAAATTGCGTGTGAAGTTCAACAAAAATGGTCAAGTGGCTACCTCCTTGCAGGACCCCCTCCTCTCTGACTCCCCCTGCCTCTAGGCAGGCTCGGATGATGACCCGGAGCTAGCTGGGCGTTTTCAATTTGGGATTGGACAAACACAGTCTATCTGACGACGACCAGGTCGACCTACAGGCAGCCCAGTCTGTGTCTGCTACTGAGAGAGATGGACATTTCTTTTTTTTTTTGCCATTTATCGCAGAGCAGCTCAGAAGGTCGAGAATAGCGACCACTATAGTGACTGTAGCGTTGCCTTGTGGACTACAGCTGAGTTTTTGTGCGCCTCATTACCATCCAAATATTTGACTAAAAAACACTGAAACAAATTATTTTTTACAGGGTGCATCCTTTATGTCTGCAGAAAAATAAAACCAAAAATGTGCCATTCACTAAATAGCAATGAACTGGTTTTTGCACACTATAACTGTGATCAGGTCTTGCATTGCTGCAGAACAACCACCACACCCACTCTTATATCCAGGTCTGATAGTGAAAAAAAATCCTTAGCCTGAACTTTTCTCCATGCAGGGGAGGTGGGAGCGGTTGGCGGGGTTTTGTGTTTGCAACACAGTTTAAGGCTACAAGAAGGGAACATTAACACTCTTTTTATATCAGAGAATTTTTTTTTCTTCCACAGTCATGCTGGTAGGCTACGACGCTGAACACTATCAGCCCTGTATATCTGCCTCATTGTCCCTGAACTGATTTTTGCATTGCTGCATAATGTCACTATGGTTCTTGCATTGCTGCATAATGTCACCACACACCCCTCCCCATGCCCTTTCCCCAATGGACAATAACCATCCACACTACAATAACTCTGACTTGATCTTACATTGCTTATACTTATTAGACTTATATCTGTCTGACTGTCAATGTCCTCTACTGCACTTTTTTTTATTACCTCCGCCAAGGAGGTTATGTTTTGCTCGGCGTGTGTGTGTGTGTGTGTGTGTGTGTGTGTGTGTGTGTGTGTGTGTGTGTCTGTGAGCAACATAACTCGAAAAGTACTGCACGGATTTGGATGAAATTTTCGGACAACGTGTTTCGGCAAGTGCTAGACTAGCCTTCTACAGTATCTCGGAAACAGTGTTGGGCAAGTTACTGCAAAAACTGCAATGCGTTATTTATTACTTGTTACTGACATTTTAAAGGAACCCCTTACATTACATTATTAGTGTTTTGAAAAAGTAAGACACATTACTGTTGCATTACATTTAAGTTACTCTTTGGGCCCTCCGGTAGGCTAGCCTATGACCTTCACTAATTCGTTATCAATGTTGAGAATGATATGCGGAGACTGTATTTCCGGCACAGCAGACCTTCCTTGCTGACCTCTCAGTGATTTTTGGCAAATTTGTATGAAGGGAAAAAACATCACTTCATTCCAAAATAAAAAATGCATTGTAACTTGAGTTACTGACAATTTTACCGAGTAAAATATTACCATTTTTTTGTCTGTAATGTCTTACATTACTAAGTTAACACAAAAAGCAATAGGCCTACAGTAATTAGCTAGGCTACTTTTGTAACTCGTTACTCCCAACACTGATCGGAAAAGCCTAAATTTGCCTAGGTTTGCCATCCAAACTTTGTTTCGGACAAAAAAAATAGGAATTATTTTAACGTTCAGATGTGCCGTAAAAATAAGCACTGTTTACAAGCACACAACATGTTAAACCTCCAACAGTAACTCGACAAAGGACCCATATATAAGTATTTCCTTCGTTATCTGAAGCCCTTGAATAAATACAACAAATTTCGACAAATGGTTGTTATAA
Source organism: Sardinella longiceps (assembly GCA_027497455.2). Classification (NCBI taxonomy): domain Eukaryota; kingdom Metazoa; phylum Chordata; class Actinopteri; order Clupeiformes; family Clupeidae; genus Sardinella; species Sardinella longiceps. Next base: position 38,304 of record JAODXP020005258.1, on the reverse strand, counting down.
TAAGAGTCGTTGTCAAATTTCCCCATTTGACCTTAGTTATTAATAATAAAACAGGAGGAGAATTTAGCATAGGCCTAGATTTTATTCTAGCAAGGTGTCGCAGGCGCAGGTCCAGTGTCAGCGACAGACCCGGACCCCCAGCGGCCATTAATTATTGTTCTCAACAAGAAATCGACGATAGAAACCAATAAACGGTCATCCTCCTGACAAAGTAGTCTACACTTTGGCACAATCTTACCGACATCTGCCACTCGACAGGCCAGTTATATAAAATTAGCCTTGATTCTCGAAAAATGCTACTTAAAAACAGAACCTACCTGTCTGTTTGCTCCAGTGATCTCCACTTAATTTTGCCATGACTGACATGGAGGGCGGACCTCACATCCGCATTTTTCCCTATGAACATGTAGGTTATAATGGATCCCAACTAGTCTGGATAGCCTAGAGTGTGACGAGTCGTTTGCAGACACACATGAATGATTTGTTAGTATGTATCAGATACATTTTAGTAGGCCTATGTAGGCTACTGTATGAGTGAGGGAGAGATGATTGGCTGAGTCTGGCTGTAAAGCGCCATCTAGGCAACGAAGATGATTATTATTACCTCCGCCAAGGAGGTTTTGCTTTCGCCGGCGTGTGTGTGTGTCTGTGTGTGTCCGTCTGTCTGTGAGCAACATAACTCGAAAAGTACTGCAAGGATTTGGATGCATTTTTCGGACAACGTCTGTATTGGGACGAGTAAGAACTGATTCGATTTTGGTGGCGATTGGTGATCCAGAAGACCATCTATGACCACATTGTCTTGGCGGAGGTCTGCGCTCTCTGAGCGCTTTTCTAGTTTCAATTGAAACGAGTAATTTAGGGTAGGCCTACACAAAACACAAGGCAGTTGTCCATAAGACCAATTTTTCGACCAACTTCCTCTTGTCTTTGTTTGTTATAACCTAGGACAAATTATGGTTCGTCAAACAGAAAAGCGCATTAGGCCTACAAGATGACATAAAATAGGGCTAGCCTACTTTGTTAATCCTGTAGGTCTATGAAATTCAAAGCATAAGCAAAATTACAAAAAAATTGATACATAATAATAATAATTATAATTAAAACATTTAGGATATTAATAATAGTCGAGTAGTCAAGTTCAATTTAGGCTAGGTATGGTATATTTAATACAATGTTGTGCTTTGAGGGGAGACATGAAGAAAACTGTCCAATAAGTTGACACATTAATACATCAATGGTGAAAATCACCAATCACCATAAGTCTCAAAGACAGGTAGGGACAAAAATAAATAAATAAATAAATAGGCCTAAGAAAATAAAGAATAAAGAAACATAAATAAAGAAAATAAAATAATCACACTAAGAATAGAAAATAAAAATACATTATTGTAATGTGACTTTCATGTAGGCCTATTTTATAGCCTAGTATTTTCAACACCTAGGGTTAGATCTAAATCAGACAAAAGGCTCAACGAAGAAATCTTCTCAATCAGGTGTAGGACCATTTCAAGGTGGGCTATTTGGGGTGCCCAGGCAATGTTTATGTTGGTGTTTGTGGTGTACATAGGCTACCACCTACCGTGGTCTGTAAAACAACATCAACGGAACAACTGTAATGATTTATCTTTAAAAATGCTCTGTACAAATCAACCTTTAAAATCATCAAAGACTATAGGCCTACAACAGTGTTGTTAACACTGCAAGCAAAATCCATAATTCCGTCCTTGCGGCCTAAACAAAATCAGTGTGGCTATCTTGAAATGGAAATGGTGCATAATCAGGCAATCGTAGGGGCCTTTGTCAGCGTGACGCCCTAGGGCTAGGGCTTTGGAAATTGCTTGCCTGTTCTGTTACTTGTGACGGCCCTGATCATGTGTTTTAAAAAAAAAAGGATAGAAAAAGAAATAAAAAAAAGTCCAACAGTATCAAGTAGTTCAGCAGTGTTTATCTAGTCATAAAAGGGGTGCTGTAGTTAGTGCTTACCGTTTAGATAGACCATGTCTCCAAGCTGGTTGATTGATTCTGAGGGGAGTCCTTTGAGGTGAAAGGAAGAGAAGTGGACCTCATAATTTGTGTCAAGTCCACATCTGTGAGGAAACAAAGCTGATCCACAAGAGGATAACACAGAATGGTTGTCCACATGATGTCCATGGTTACCAGAACAAGGTGACAAAAAATTGGGCCACAACACTTAATACAACATTAGCAATATAACCTAACATTTGATGGCCACATTGTCATCAAAGACATTCAGTCCAGTTCAGTTCCTCTTTCTGGGTTAATGCTATGCATCATAACATCCAGTAGATGGTAGTAAAGTTGAAGTAGTTTTTACTAAAACTCATTTCATGTTTGAACCAAAGTTTTATTAGTCAGGTATGTGTGTAAGTTACCTTAAACAATAGTCAAACATAAAAACACATTTTCTGATTGCATACTGCCAGTGAAATTTTGAAAAAGAATTGTGAAGAATGGATTGGAGAGTTCTAATTTGACGTACAGTACAACCCCAAATCCAAAAACAGTTGATCTTAGACATGATTCATGTGAGTATACACTTAGATATCTGTCATCCATAACCTGCATAAAAAGACATGGCATGTGAGGATACACATCACATGAGCACACCACATTTGATTCAGATTGAGATTGTCTTTAATGATAGACATGATGTCATGATGATAACGATGTGATGATAACCAATTGATTGATGACTGTCAGTTATTACAGCTTCCTGTGCCTCATTGCTGGTTGCATATAAACAGCCTCATTATTTTACTGAAAAAGGCTTTGACACCCCTCTTCTTCTTGGTCTTAACCTTCTTTGAAACGTCAGGCACAGGGGCTGGGTTCACTGCAGGTGCTGCCTCAAGCACAGTGATCCCTGGGGGTAGTGTCGCTGTACTTGAGGTGCCTGCTATCACCAACCCTGGGGGTGGCGCAGTTGAGGCGTCGAGTAAAACCAGCTGAGGAGCAGAAACACCAGGGACTGGCTGCAGTGCGTGCAGCAGCGGTGTGTGTGGTGGACAAACCCCAGATGGTGGTCGCACTGCATCCGCTGCCTCAGACAAGGTGAATCTGGGTGTCTTCACTGATGCTGGGGTGCTGGACACTGTCAGCACAGAGCCTGACTGCATGGGGATGGCAGGTGCAGCACCAGATGCGGTGAAGCCAGGGGTCACCTCCACTGCAGGTGTGGTGGCAGATGCAGTGAGGTCAGGGGTCACCTCCACTGCAGGTGTGGTGGCAGATGGAGTGAACCCAGGGGTCAGTTCCACTGTAGGGGTGGTGGCAGATGGAGTGAACCCAGGGGTCACTTCCACTGCAGGGGTGGTGGCAGATTTGGACCCAGGGGTCACCTCCACTGCAGGTGTGGTGGCAGATGCAGTGAGGTCAGGGGGCAGCTCCACTGCAGGTGTGGTGGCAGGTTTGGACCCAGGGAGCAGCTCCACTGCAGGGGTGGTGGCAGGTACATCTGAGTCAGGATGCGGCCTCACTGCAGGTGTTGGAGGTGGTGGCACTACAGTTGAGGCGGGAATGTGGCAAAACTCAGGAGGAGGAGGGACTGTTACCACAGGTGCAGCAAACCCAGGAGGTGCTGTCACTGCCGGAGGACTGTTGGAGAATGACAAACCATCTTGTTTATTACACACAATCACACAATTGTTTGCCCTCTGATCCACACCGTGCAAGCAGGTTAAAAGATCAAAGGTTGAGGTGAAATGTCCAAAACTACGCACAGATTGTACTCTGAATAACACATTCTAATTAACATTAAATGCAAACAATAACAAGCGATCTCCATCTGTTGATACTGCATACAGTGGAAGAAGTTGACAGGAAAAGTGTAAAGTTGTCAAAGGACTCACAAGATGGTCTCACTCCAGAGCATCAGAGAGAGGAACGGGTGACTGAGGGCCTGGAGGGGAGTGATGCGCTCCCGACCGTTCACAGCCAGCATCCTTTTCAAAAGATGGACAAACATCAGCCGGTCCATCTTCTCTGACGGCAGCTCCTGATGAGGCATCTTAATCTGAGAAAAAGAACACATAGCTGATGGCACCAGGGGATTCAGAAGAAGCGGCTTCAGCTCCTTCCATTTCAACTTCTTTTAGTAACTGTCTTTATCTAGGAAAATCAAATCACCTTCAGCATGTCGTCCAGGGAGCTGAAGACATATTTACGGGCCTCAACAGATTTGACCCCCGTCTGGTGCTCGATTTCATACGGTGTCTACAGACAAGTGTATAAAGAAAGAGATTACCATGGTCAAGTACAGTAGATGTCACTCAAAAACAATTACCAAATGTCACAGAAAGAGAATCACACACCTTGAGCGTCCAGAGAGGATGGCTAGACTCAGGCCACCTGTTAAAATATGTTTCTGACTTTGGGGCCACGGTCAGCATGTCATCAGGTGGAGGCCCCTGAGTCTCACAGATGTAACGAATCTGTTAAGGCAGACCAGCAGATTATAACAGCTTTGGTAAGTCAGATACTTGGACAAAAGACTAATAGAAAAAAAAATGAAATCCTTTTAAACACTGCGATGACTTGGTTTTACTGACCTGGTCGTACTCCGACTGCCCGGGATAAAGGGTCCAACCAATGAAAAGCTCTGCAGCTATGCAACCCAGAGACCACATGTCGATTGCCTCACAAAAAGGCAGGCCAAGTATGGTCTCTGGAGAACTGCAAACCACAAAAGAACCTTCATTACTGGGATGATCATCATCATAATACACAGGTAGCCACTGATCTCACAAGAACTCTGCCTTTTGTCTATAGCCTCACTGCCCTGTCCTACCCCACACTGAATATTTGCTTTGTTATATGAAGGCATTGCTATTAATGTTTATGCATCCATCAGGTTAGACTTTGGCTGAGTCACTTCCACTCTGGCCAGTAGAACTCACCGGTAATAGCGTGTCTGCAAGTACCAATAGCTGCAGCAAGAAGCCTCAGACACATCAGTGGCCGAACCAAAGTCAATGACCTTAATGCGGTAAGGCTGATTGACGGGGTCGACCAGCATAATGTTCTCAGGCTTCAGGTCGGTGTGGACGACACCGAGGCTTTTCAGTTTGTCCAGGGCCTGGACCACCTGCTGCACTATTGGTCTCACATAGTGCAGCTCCAGGGGTCTCCAATTTCTCCCCTCCATGAAATCGAATAAGCTCTGCCCGAGCATCTCAAACACCAGGCAGAACTCCGACTCATGCTGGAAGCACTCGTACCAGCGGACACAGTTGGAGCGTTCTGCATCCGCCATGGCGAGCTTTTGGAGATTTTGGGCCTGTTGGAAAGAGAACAGCAAACTGTCAAAATAGACAAATAAAATGTGAGTGGGGAAATGCATGTTAAAAATCCACCTGTCTCATCTACCCTGCTTTAGTCTAATCTGACAGAAATCTTGGACTGATTACTGAGCCTGTGCCGGGTTCAACTACAATACCACCCATGAAAGAGCATTCTGAGGATGCTATCTTCAGTTAATCCTACACACCTCAATGAGTCCCTGGTGGATGTAGCCAGGCTGATTTTTGAGGATCTTTATGGCCACAGTCTCCTTGGTCTCCAGCTTCATGCATTTGGCCACACGCCCAAACGTTCCCTCGCCCAGGAACTCCAGCACTTTGTAAGTGCTGGATGGAGAGGTGAGGACTCCCTGCTGCTCTCCCGTTTGGTGGTGGGCCACACTGCTCAATGCAGTGAAGCTGGAGTAACCACTGGATGATGCACATGGTGCAATGGTGGTAGATCCTCCTGGAGCAGTGGGTTGAAAAAAAAATGCATAAGATGTCTTAAAAAATTTGTTATTCTATATCCATCGCTCATGCCATCATTTTTTTAGAAGCATTGTTTAGTTACGTGGACTTTGATATGTGGGCTAAACTAAAGGCTATTGCTGCTTGTTGTTGCTTCGGCCCGCCCTTCTTAGCCCCTGTCCTACTGCACAACTGCAGGCCTACACTACTTTGCACAAATTGGCTGACAACAGACATAATTTCACTGCCTAGCTCATGATATGTAATAGTTGATGATATCTATCTATCTAATCAACATCACAGAACCATGGATTACCTCGCTATATTTACACTTACCAAACACAGTTCTGCAGGCATCAGTGTTAAAATCATAAATGTCAAATCGGTCGGGGCTTGACCCATACCCGTATACCGCATTTTGATTTGGGAGATACCCCAGAGGGTACTCCGCTCTATTCATGCTCTCCTTGTTCGATACGATAAACGATCTGTAGGTTGAGAATGGACAAATCTCTCTCGGGAATAACTTTTTAAGCGCGCTTACATTAAAACGTCACAATGCGCCGTATTTTCACTTTATGACGCTCGCATTAAGGATGCGTGAACGAAAATGAGAAAAAGAAAAAAAGCCTATCTAATTTAGGAAAGACATAACGACGCTCTCCCAAGTAATGGTAATAAGAAGCTTTTTTTTCCAAAGTGACATTGGCCACAACAGAAAAAAAAAAAAAAACATTATTAGATATGATAAAATAGGCCTACTTTATTAATCCCTGTGAAATTCAAGGCATACACAAAAATACTACTAATAAAAACAATTGGCTAATAATAAAACACATAGTCAAGTTAAATTTGATTATAGCACATTTCAAATATCTAACGTGTTTTGAGGGGAGAAAAGAGTCCAATAAGTTAAGTTAACATATGAAAAAAAAAAACACCAAAGGACTAGGAGGCAACAGAAATCATTTATCATTATAATATCAGAAACGCTCTACAAATCAACCTTAAAAATCATAAAAAAAAAAAATCCATAGACTACTGTGTTGTTAACATTGCAAGCAATATCCATAATTCTGTCCTCGCGGGGTCCTCAGAATTTGGGTCAAACCAACATCCGTGAGGAAACAAATCTGATCCACCTGTCATCAAAGACATTCAGTCCAGTTCAGTTCATCTATTTGGGTTAATGCTATGCATCATAATATCCAGTAGATGGTAGTAAAGTTTAGTTTTTTACTAAGATTGCATACTGCCAGTGACATTTTGATGTTGTCCACATGATATCCATGCTTACCCAGACAAGGTTACAAACAAATTGGACCACAACACCATATAACCTTATCAAGGTCCTGTGAAGGGAGCTCATCAAATGGAGAATGTTCATTTTCTAACTTTGTAGAGCGCTCAAATACAGTGCATTGTCTCGACTCCCTTCGCTTTATAAATAATCCGTTTTGTAGTAAGACACCTTGGGCAGATCCACGCCTCATGGACTCAGCCTACCTGCCTGGTAGCCTAATAAAGTATCCGTAAAGTCTGATGCATAGACTGACCATGGTTTACACAGAACAGCATGAGTACTGAATGTAGTTAGAGATAATATACACATAGTTTGTGTGACAGTCAGGGCCAAGGGATGGAGTCAGTAGTTGGAGTGGGATTAGGTACGGGAGGTTCATCACTCAGCCAGTGCATCGTGATGAATCAGGGCCCTTTACCTCCCATAACACCTAAAGCACATTGTTATAATATTCAAGCAACTTTCATTAATATATTTATTTCTGTTGAACTTGCAGTTGCCTAACCCTGTCATATTCTATTGAAAAGCACCACCAACTAAACTACTGAAATGATTAAACAGTGTTTCTGGGGGCCCCTTTGGGTGTCTAGTTTGCCTGTCCTGTTGCGACGGCCCTTGCTTAATCGCATTGCATTATGGGATGCAGTGTCTTGTCATGGTTTAAAGTAAGATGACAGACAAGTGGTTTGTCCAATTATATGCAAGGATTTTTGATGATGTCCAGTCTTCTGAAACAACAAGAGTGATCAGATAGAGTAGTGCAGCTGTGTCTGCATCTGACGTGAGTGAGGTTAGGAAATCCTAGTCGCGGCAATCCTAGTCGGGGCTTTTTTCTGGAATAACCTGGGTCGTTTTCTTGCTACAAGAAAATGGCAAGAACAAGCTAAATGACAAATAACTTTGTATGAAAATAATTCTGTCAAAGTGTAGTTGCATGGGAATGTTTTTGAATAAATGAAAAGGAGGAGAAAAAAGTTCAAAATAATCCAAAATAATTTTGTAACTAATTGCTTGATGGTCCTACCCTAGATGCAGATAGATAGCCTACCAGACTGAATGTCATTTAACATGTTAACCAAAGTTTTATATGTGATGTACAGAAGGACATTTTAAACATTATCCTATGACAACACCATACATTTCCAGATAAAAAGCATCTATGAAGTTTTGATTGGAGAGTACTGATTCACCCAATCTATCTAACCCCAATCTTAAAAAGTATGATTTTATCTTAACTAAATAATAATGATGTTGATATGACATGATAATTCTCAAATCATACAAACAGCCTATTTATCATATTTGGGCATTTCATTGCTTTGAGAAACTGGGTTCAGCTGGGACACTTACAGCCACAAAGTTCAATGACCTCTCGGGGTCAACAGATGGAGATAATATAATTCGGCATTCAGCAGAATTAAACTCAGCACACCCAAATTGACAAAATAAACTTTGTCTCAAAAATGACTGTGGGTGTCACAATTCTGTATCTTGGCAGCAGTTTAAATAGGCCTCTTTTGAAGTATGTTCGTGAGTGAAATCATGTGGGTTGGGTGGGAGTCACTTGGAGAGTGAGTGTGGGGGGCAGGTGGTTCCTGAAAAAAAACGTTTTTGAACATTGTGGTCCTTGATCTGAATTTTTTTGAGAAGCACTGATTAAGACAATTGGTATTTTATGGTCTACCCATGATTTCTTATAACAATCTTTGTACTTAATAACATCTTTAATTCTGAGAGAATCTTGATGGTCTTGATGGCCAACGTAGCTTAGCTTTAGGAAGGACGGACTCAGAGACGGAGGTTGAGGTAATCCAAAAGTGTTGAACAGGTTTATTGCCTATAAACTCGACTCGGCAGTAGGAGGTGTCCTCAATTAACAAGCCCTCGACTACTAATAAATAAAACAGTACAACTAAATGTCTCACATATCTATCTCTCATTCAACAACACAACAATCGTTGCATCTTGTTTTAAATTGTTCTATATATACAAACATGAGTATTTATTTTATTTTATTTTATTTTTCTATTATTTATGTTTTCAAAATAATAGTAGGCTATTTTGCTTTTTTGGAATCGGGGTTGTATATGTGAGCAATTTGACAATAGTGTCAATGAAAGAATGACAATTCTTATTGTGTTAATGCTCAATCTTCAGACACTTTTCAGAATTTTTTGTTGTTGTAATATTCAATCGCCACTAATGTTATTTTCACACTGACAGTGCAGTCAATGAATAAACATCTCTTTAAAATGCAATGAATCTATATCTTATTTGCAAAAGCTTACATTGATGGAACAATGTATTTGACATACTGTAGCAAGTGTAATGGTTTGATATAGGAAGTTTCACGCAGACATCGCTCTAAATGAACAGTAGCCTTCAGTCTTTATTTATTAGACATTTTTTATTGTTTTCCATAGCATCATGGTTCTGTGTGTGTGTATATATATGTGTGTGTGTGTGTGTTTCACTTACCACACTCACAATTTGGGTAGTGTTTTTGATCTGGTTTTATATTTACATAATATGTGTTTTGAGAACTAGTCAAAAAGCTTGGTTTCCATGTCACTTACAAACTTACAGTAAATGCCATTTAGTAGCCTGGATCTTAAAAAACAATGTCTTATTTCTCCCATGATATGACTCACTCCAGTCCACTTAGATAATTCTCGTGACAAGGACATTTTAGCATCTCTGTTCAAGCCACAGAGTCTACAGCTACTGTATGAGGGGAAGAATGGTTAGACTGTGTTGGTCCGACACGCTTTCAGCCAACAATCTCATTCTCTGGCACAAGTGTTATAACTTGTAACTTTCACTTTGTGTGTGAGCTCTTCCTGTCGGGTAGTAGCCCAACACAGATGGTGGCTGCAGTCACTCTGAAAGCACCATTAAGCAGTGGGATGGAAGATTAAAGTGAAACTAAAACCTTGCAATGGCCTTTTATTCTTTTATTCATTTTGAACATAGAAGACAGATAAAAAATGTACTGTATACAAAAATATAGAGACAATTATGAGAAAATGATTGAGAAAATCATGATGATTTTTAGGAATCCCATTACAAACCATCATTACAATTCTTATTTACACTACATGCCAAGATTGTGTTTCTGTTTTTTATTATTAATCTTTTACAGTTTAAATGTTCTCTTTGGATTGTATTGTGACCTATAGCCCAGCAGGTACAACAGTAACACATACAAGCATGCTATCCAAAGAACATAAAGCATTGTTTTAAATTTCTCTTCATCCCAGCTGGGATACTCCTCCTCATAAATTGCAGCTCAAATTTTCCCACTGCAGGTGTTCAAATAATCATTGAAACCCAAACAGATGGTTATTTGAACTGATGAAAGACTACAAATTGTGTACAAAAATGTGTTCTAAAAAGCTGATCAAATGTGTTCTAAAGCTCATCACACACACAAGGTTCAAAACGTTTGTGCATTGCCTCACTAAGACAAGGCTGCAATTAACTCTGGATAAAGTATTCTTTTGTGACACCTATAAATGTGTCTGTATTTTCATTGTACAAGTATACTTATTATATAAGTATAATATTACATACTATCTTGCAATGAATGTCTTGACACATACACATTACTGTTTTGCAGGTAACACACCATAGTGTGCCAGTGTGTGCATACTTGTGTGCATATTTGTCCATTTTCTGAATTTTAACCTAAACGTGTGTGTGTGTGTGTGTGTGTGTGTGTGTGTGTGTGTGTGTGTGTGTGTGTGTGCATCTGTACAGCCTTAAATTCAGTGCTTCACTATTAAATAGGCCTAATACTTTTGTGCCTCCCAAATACAGTCTTCGTCGACATTGTACAAGTTTCTGCCATGTTGTGGTGCTCATATTTCCCTATACACTGCAGTGCATTAGACAGTTTTACAATTTGTGTCAATGTCAGTGTGTGTACATGTATGTATGTGTGTGCAATCTGTGGCTGTGTTTGTGTGTATTGCCAGTGTTCCTGTGGAGTTACATGCAGGCCAAGTTTCAGTGAGGACGAACCATCGCTTCATCTTTGTATGGAGTCAGTCTACCCATGATGTAACACTGTTCCAGGTTCTGAGAATTTGGAGGCTTTGTTTCCCAGATAGTACTTTTAATGGAGGTCAGGGCAGAGAAGTGGCCACACAAAACTGCTTTGTCTTGTAGATGTCTAGATAATCAAGAACATACACTACCTATGAGGAACATGATGTGACTGCTGACATAATTATGTAGTCTTGCAATTGACCATTGGACATATAGTTTGAAGATCTTGTTAAAGCCTCCTTCAATGGATGGAAAAAGTCTTTTTTATGCATTTCTTGATATTTTAGGGTTAGAAGAAGAGACGGACTAAATAATATTATTCATCCACTTAAACCAGTTACCCACAACGTTTTAAATGATACACACATAATTTAAGTTTTCCAAAGTTGGTGAGAATCATGTGAAATGTCTTACCATCCACTACCACCCTGCCCTCCTCCATCCATTCGCTGTTGAACACCACACATGTGTAAGGGGGATGTGAGGGGTCCATTGAGATAAATATGCTCTGAAGTTTGAAGCTTTTGTCCTGCATCTCAATGTCCTCAGTTTTGGCACTTCGGGTCCAGTTTGTACCCATCCCATCAAACCAATGGATAGCACCTTTGGGGTAGCCACCAGATGTAACGCAGGTCAATTCTATGGCCCTGTCTTTGTCCTTGTGTAGCTTGGCAGTAATGGCCGGTTGAGAGTACTCTACTGTAAGTAAAACACAGAGCACATTCTGCATCATTCTGAAGAGCCAAGTTTGGTCACATGGTTATCACAGGAAATCAAGAACAGGAAGACGCCGAACCACACATACAGGTACAGACACAGAAAACTCTTAGATGACGTCTGATAAACTATAATAAATGTAATAGATAATAATAAAATGATAAAACTTCAAAGGCCTGTGTTCACACCCCAAATTAATACAGAGTTGCCGCTTTGAAATATACCTTAAAAAAGCTTAAAATATATAAATAAAGTTCTACCGTTAACAACCAGTTTGGCATCTCGATTGCGAATTCCTCTATCCGTCACCACGAGGCATGTATAGGTCCCCTCATCTGAGATTTTTGTATCCTTCACAAGCAAGGATACATCTTTGCTATTCACCCAGTTGGTGTCTGTAAACTGTAATCGGTCATCTTCTGTTTGTACAACTCCATTCTTCGTTATCAGCAATATGACGCCATCTCTCTTCCAATAAACTTTAAATATTTCTACTTCCTGCTGTGCCTTCACCACACAGCCCAGCTTTGAGGGCTGACCAGAGAGTACAGTGGTGCCCTGAGTCTCAACCTTGACAAAATCTAATAGAGAAAATAACAGAGACACAATTACACAATATAAACAGAAAAAGCACACACGTCTTTGACTAATCAATTTGAGCACATTAAACACACACAAAAAGAAGCATTGTTAAGTCAGCATTCCTATTCACTTTCAGTGTCATCATGTTTGTAACTATATAGTTGCTCGTTTACGTCAGAACTTTAACTACTGTACAACAACTCACCAACTGATATGACAGCTACTATGAAAATCCACAGAAAAAGACTAGCAATTGCTGAAGCCATACCAATCTGGACACACACAGGACAAAGATGTGCTATAGAAGTCAATGTTCATAAGTGTCCCTGTGCACAAGTCTTAACCCTCTATGGCATGACTTTTACCTTTTTGTGGAAAAAAATGTTTTCCCCTACTTTTGGAGAGCTTGGGAGCTCAAATGACATAAAACAAAAAAAAAAATACCCCCCTACCCCCCTTTCCAGATATCAGTTTGTTGCCTCAAGGCAACAATGTGCCACAATGGTAGTAAAACGCCAAGCTTTTCTATATATTGTTTTTTGCATTGAACTGATAAAAAAACACAAATTAATCCAAAATTTATTGGCAAATTTCATTTATTACCATTAAAGTTTCACTAAAACAAGTGAATTCAAGACTTTTTACTATGCTACACTAATTGTAGCCTAAGCGTGTTTACGCAAACAAGTGTGTGTAATTTATGTGTGAGCAATATTATATGTTCTTATTTCTATATGTATGTGTTAAAATATTTTGATTTGTTTCAAAATCTCTTTCAAATCCTGATGACATTTATTTAGTGTGGAACTGCAGAAAGTAGTTGCTTGCACATTTAATCTCTTATAAACACCTAGGCCTACACGCTTACATGTATGCACGCACATACTGTATGTACAGTATGCCGATAACACACACAATGCTGCAATGCGTTTAGTTATTTTAATAATAATAGCAATGCTATTATTTCAATAGTTACAAGTGAAAAATTCACCATTCACACTTGTTTCGTAGAGCTACATGCTATTTCAGACGTGTCAGGTCCATAATGCAATATGTCACGTCCATAACGCAGGTTTTCCCAAAATAACCCTAATCAAAACCAACTCATTTTACATCTACATTTAAATTAAGTCTTTTTCTGTGTCCACTCAGGTGTCCTGTTTGGTATGTATGGAATAATGTATAGGTTTCTCTGTAAACTTAAGACTTCAGAGGAAAATTGTAATCTCCTATAAAAGCACGTCCGTTTCTTGTCACGTCCATAACACAAATTGAAAGGCTCTTATTCTTAAAATTTAAATCATGATATGAATTGTATGTGTTTGCCAGTATTCAGCCATAAAGTTTGCATAAGAAAATGAACAAAATTGTGAAACTAGGTGCTAGGTTTGCAGAGGTTACTGTATGTGGCATCAATAATGCATGCAAATGTCATGTCCATAACGCTAGAATTAACCATTTATTTATCTATTTATTTATTTACTTGTTTATTTTATTTAATTAATCATATATTTATTCATTCATTTATTGTTGGTGCATCTGTATATGGGAGGATATACTTAAAACATGAGCTATAAACACCAGAATTATGAAGCACCATTCATGTTACTTTGTTTGAAAATCTATGTCCTGGCTGCATATTGTTGCCCTCAGGCAACGGATGAAAACTTACTGATTTTATAAATTTATTAAAAATAATTATGTTTTCAGACAACATAAAATGCTTCTATACATGTTTATGCACATGCAGATATATTTTTAATTGAAGATATTTCAGATTAAATATGTTAAAAAATGTTTTACATTTGAGCTCTTGCCAGTGCTGCATACCATGCGGCTCCACTTCCTGATTAGACTGTCCCACCCCCTGGTCAAAGGTCATACCCCTTCTATCCCATTATTTTATTGGACAGAAACATGTCTTGTGTTGATGTAATGAAAAAAAATGTTTAAAAAAATTTAAAGGGCCAATGTATTCACTAAAAAAGTGGTTTGTTGCCCGAGGGCAACACCATGCCATAGAGGGTTAAGTGCCTGTAGAAGGTTCTATTACAGGTAGACCACAGCATCAGTCAGTCATGTTCTGCTTGAGGAAGGTGATAGGTGTGGCTGCTGTTCTAATTAGGTCACTGAGACCACATGTTATCAATGTCAAAAAAATAAACATAAATCATACTAACCACTAACATGCATAAACAGCACTGGTGGTCGTAGTTTGAAGAGACACACAACTCATTATGACGCATGGTCTTTTTTCCATAAATAAATCATACTAACCACTAACATGCATAAACAGCACTGGTGGTCGTAGTTTGAAGAGACACACAACTCATTATGACGCATGGTCTTTTTTCCATTGCCACTGCAGACATGTGTGTCATAGTTTAATATTTTCCACAAGGTGCTATTAATTCAAGGCATAATTATAGCTAGGACTTTTATGTAACTAATAAGACAGTAAACAAATGACAAGGGAAATGCTTTGGCACTCCACTGAATAGTAGCTATCGACCTATTAATCCAAGGGACATCTGTCTGTTCAGGTATAACTATAAGCATGTCTATAGAGCCTCTAGAGCCACACTTTATTGTCAATCAAACTCTCAAATGTGCAATAAAGTTAAAAATATGACATACAACTAAGATATACAACTGTATTAAGACAACACAACTCACTAGAACATAAAGTGCAATTTGATATCAGGATATCAAGCATGATAAGAGATATCACTAACATAATAACAAGCAACAAACACTGTGAGCATACATTCTAGACTGTCAGTGTTTCTGGAGTGCCATAGGCTAGTACTGAGTTAAAACAAGGTGCAATGCGGCAAAAGTGCATGGTGCAGAGGAGAGAGGACAGAATTGCTGGTGTTTTTAGCAAGGCCTGCCACAATCCTCAACAGGGACAATGCAGACAAGTATATTCATGTTATTGAATCTCTTATTCAAGCCAAAGCCACTAAAACAAAGTGTAATGTGGCCAGTTGTTACATGGGGTGCATCACATATACAGTTACAGCAGTCAGTCACTGTGATTTTAAATTACATGAAGATCTTTTGCTCAAAAAATAGATGCTTAGTGTAGCATTTTAATCATCAGGTGGTATGACTTAGATAGCTTGTGGGTTTTCTCTATCTTTCTTTCTTTCTCTCTCTTGCTCTTGCACTTTCTATTTCACTGACACTGGTGCTCTTGGGGAATCTTGGCTCAGTTGGCTAAGGCACCATACCGTAAGTCAGGGTCCCTGTCTCTTTCTCCCGCTCATTTCCTGTCCCTCTACACTGTCCTGTCCAATAAAGGTGAAAAATAAAATATCTTTTTATTTTTATCTATTATTATTTTTAATTTCCATTGTCCCTTGGCAGCCATTTTTTCCATGTGGCCCTTAAACTGAGAAGTTTGGCCAACCATGATTCTGTTTGTAAATGTTGCTCAGAAAGAGCTGACATGAAATGTTGTTTAAAGGCCTTCAGCTCACTGTCTTAATAGTACGAGAGCCTATGTATTTTCGTGGGATTTCAATGTTATATTTTGGAGACTGGTTGAAATGTGTTCTAGGGCCATTGATTTTTGAGAAAAAATATGTCTCCATTTTTTTTTTTAGTTGAGGAAATGTTAATATAGTGGAGGAAAGTAAATTCCCCATTGAAATGAATGGGATTCGGGTGGATTTTGGAGGAAAATGCACACTACTGGTACATTTTGGCCTGAAGCCTGAAGGGGAAACACATTTCACCATATATCCCATACATTTTCTGAAAAACGAACATTCTCAGGATATTATATAACATGGTATGGTCTGACATTGAGGTATGCCCCACCCTCCTCATTACATTAAATCCCAAAATGAAGAAATTCGGCATTTGCAAAATGGACAATTTTTGGTGACATTTAGGCCAGTGGCGTGTAGGGGAAACATATTAGACCCCATAAACCATATATTTTTTGAAAGCTTATATGCCCAGGATTTCCCCCCCCCCCAGTTGTTACCATTGTTGTATCTTGCTCAGAGCATTAGACTGAAATAAATATGCAGCTATATTTAGAATAGAAGAGCCTAGTTCATTTACACCACAGTCATTGATGGAGATATTTGCAAACATCTTCACAAACTGATGATGAATTGATTTAGACTAATTTTGTTAATAAAAATAGCCTAAGATATGAGATATTCTGATAAATGTCCTTCAAGTAATAAATAGTTGGCAATATACACACATATACACTGTATAATATAATTTATTTATTAAAATTTTTCGGCGCGCGCTGTGCGCGCATCTATATATTACCCCTCTGGGGCTAAGCCCCCCTTGACTCTGGATCCTAGTGATGTCCATGTGCAAGAGCCTATATGTATCTGGATTTGGATGTTAATTTTTGGAGACATTTATATTTTCATTCTATAGGGTCTAAGGAATGAAAATAAAGCATGTCTCCATTTTTTCTTTTGGCTTTTAGTGCCTTTAAAAGGTGAGATTTATAAACAAACATTCTCTGTATAGTTTCTCTGCTTGGCCCCCGAGTATTTAAACATTTTGTCCAAAAAGAGGGCTAATGTTTGTCAGGAAAGATAACGGCCTTCGAGGTGTCCCGGTACAAGAAAATAATGGACTTGGCGTAGGCTTCTGTTTCAGAAACAATTACTTTAAACATGTAGATATAATTTCTAGGCTATATTTATATTTAAATGAAGGCAAACAGTTAGAATTAATATTGAGATTTAAGGTTTAGTTGTAATATTTAGATTTAACATTTACTTTTAACATTTACTTTAAACATCTAGATTTAATTTTATATTTATATTTATTACATTGAACATTTAGGTTTAACATTAGGCTACATTTATTTGTCTGCACACACAGATGTTTATTAAATTAATAGATAGGTGTATTGTGTATCAAAAAGGCAAGCTCACCATCCACAACCACCAGTACTGGAGTGTTTTTGCTTTTGGGGGGACGCTTTTGGAGGGACGCTGTTTTGATCCTTTACACCTGTGTACTGTGTACATTTCAATCATTCAATCATTTACTTTAAACATGTAGATTTAATTTTTATATTTATATTTAAATGTAGGCAAACATTTAGATTTAATATTGAGATTTAAGGTTTAGTTGTAATATTTAGATGTAAGATTTAGATTTAACATTTATTTTAAGCATTTAGATTTAATTTTATATTTATATTTAAATTTAACATTTATATTTACATTTAGCATTTAGGTTTAACATTACATCTATTTGTCTGCACACACAGACTGACGTTTCTTGTAATAATAGATAGATGTATTGTGTATCAAAAAGCTTACCGTCTACAACCACCAGTACTGAAGTGTTTTTGCTTTTGGAGGGATGCTGTTTTGATCCTTCAAACTTTAAGTACTGGCACCAGAAAACTCCAGTGTCCTCCATGGTGAGGTTGCGAATTGTGACCTTAAAGTTGGTGAAACTGCCTGAAATCTTCACCCTCTGACCCCAGGGCAACCTGGGACTACACTTCATCCCAGGAGTGAGATAGAACACCTGCCGGGTCTCCGCATAGGTGTGGTAAACATACATTCCATCTTGATTCTGCAGATCAGTGGAGCAAGTTACTTCAATATCTTCCCCAGTCTGTTTCCATTCCAAGCTATCTGCTCTCAAACCTTAGAAGAGAATGACATAGGAAAACTGTTAGCGTTTATTCAAGCCACCGTCATCTTTATTTATCGCTAAGACACCTCTGTGTACTAGTAGATCACATTTCAATCATTCAACAGTTCACCCCATGACCCCATTTGTATGAGCATAAGACAAGTTTTTTATAGTAGGCTACAGTACCTGAGAGCAGAGCAACGAAGAAGGAAAGCTGCAGCAGGATGTGAGAGTGTTGCCACAAACACGGCATCATCTGTTCTGTAGCCGTTCTAAGAGTCCGTCTGGTAATATACATCACTTGACAGGAAACAAGCAGCATGACGCACTAAATGTTTGGCACTATCACATCTATCTAAAGTTGAAGCCATTGCTTGGTGTCAAATAAATGAAAAATAAATAAATAAATAAACAAAATCCTTAGTGTGACACGAAAACACAAATCACCATTTATTTCTTGGTGTATAGTAGCATAACATGAATTAGTAGTCATTTTTTTTTTTTTTTCAATTAACGATCAGTAGTGCTGGTTTAAATTCACCCAACACAAGTTGTTTAGGCGGCCTATTGGCAGTATCCAGACTCACTGTGGCCCCACTGTAATTGGCTCACTTGTCCATTCCCTTACTCTCCACCTCAAACTGGTGTGTGGTGAGCATTCTGGCACCTACTGTAATGGCTGCCGTGCATCACCCCGGTGGGTGCTACACATTAGTGATGGTTATTGAGGTCCCCCTTCCACTGTAAAGTGTTTTGGATCAACTGTGTTGTGTTAAATGCACTATAAATACAGTACATGTGACTTGACTTAAAGCAAGAGTCTTTAGATAATAATAAAATTCAGTGTATTGGCATGCATGTCAGTCATGTCAGTATGTCAACCAATGTTGTGTAGCCGGTGGCGGTCCGCACCGCACACGGGTCTCGAACCCGCCACCCCGCAAGCTACAAACTCCCGGCGTGGGAGTGGAACGCTCTAACCAACTGAGCTAAAAGCCCGAGCTTCTAACTCAGCGTGTTAGAAGCGCCCATGGAATTGGGTGATGAGGATTTACACACTACCACCGAGCTAGCCGCGCTAGCTGGCCTCCGTTACACTCACCCTCCAAATCCTCACTCCCATCCGGGTCACGGCACCAATGTAGCCGGTGGCGGTCCGCACCGCACACGGGTCTCGAACCCGCCACCCCGCAAGCTACAAACTCCCGGCGTGGGAGTGGAACGCTCTAACCAACTGAGCTAAAAGCCCGAGCTTCTAACTCCGCGTGTTAGAAGCGCCCATGGAATTGGGTGATGAGGATTTACACACTACCACCGAGCTAGCCGCGCTAGCTGGCCTCCGTTACACTCCGTAGCCACATCTGCTTGATAGGCAACACACTAACAGAAGCTGTATAGGTAACCGTGAAACACAACCACAGACTGAGGTGAACTGATACTGTATACCCATACTGTCAAAATATGGAAACTTCGTAAACATTACTCATCTGTGTTGGTAAGAGTACAGGATGACATCTGTTTGATTCAGGAAAACAACAGACTGTATCTGAGCCACTTAGATGCCATGCATTTGCCTCTATTTGCCACTAAATGTCGCCAAAATTGAGTTCATATTTCCGGCTTGCCATTTGCCTGTCTTACTGTACCTGTGTCTTATTGTCTTGTATTGTCATCATGCCATCATGCCTTTGTATTTAAACTCTTTGTCTGTACCTTTGCTAAGTCTTTGTTAAAAGTTAAATGATTTATAAACTAGATGTAGAAGAAGAAGTAAAATTGTTTTGGCATGTTCATAGCCCATCAGGCATATGTTTCAATGTGCCATAAAGAGATAAAAAAAAAACGACTTCTTGAGGCACTCCTTACTAAAATTAAACAGCCTTTATTAAATTCTGGCTACATGCTACATCTGGCTACATCTCTTTATGGCTATTTGGAAGCCCAAATTGTTTTGAAGAGCACCCTTTTTCACTATATTTGGATAACACAACCCAGTGAAGCATTCCTTTTTCTCTTTTTGATATGTTTCAATGTGTTGGCAAAAAGTAGCTATCTGGCTACTTAGCTAAAAAAAAAAAAAAAGGTAAATTGGGATTGCCAGATTAGGAAAATGCATGCACTAAGACCATAAAGCTTTTACCCACATATGTAACTTCAGGGAAGAGGGTGAATGCAAGACGGTGACAGTTAAGCACTTTGAAAACTGACATGCATAACCTGCAGAAAAAGACACACAGTATGTAAGGATGCACACAACACATGTATAATCAGGCAATCGTGGGGGGCCTCCTTCAGCTTGGCGCCCTATAGGGCCTTGGCAATTGCTTGCCTGTCCTGTTGTGACCCCCATGGTCATGGGCTTAAAAACAAATCTGAGGCTGTAGTCCTTTGAGGTGACAAGCAAGAGAAGGGGACCTCAGAATTTGGGTCAAACCCACTTCTGTGAGGAAACAAAGCTGATCCACCAGAGGAAGACACAGGATGGTTGTCCACATGATGTTCATGGTTACCAGAACAAGATGAAAGAAAATTGTGCCACAACACTTAATACAACATCAGCAATATATATCATAAGATTTGATGGCCACAATGTCATCAGAGACATTCAGTCCAGTTCAGTTCCTCTATTCGGGTTAATGCTATGCATCATAATATCCAGTAGATGGTAGTAAAGTTTAAGTAGTTTTTACTAAAACTCATTTCATGTATGAACCAAAGTTTTACTAGTCAGGTAGGTATGTAGGCTAATAGCCAAGCATAAAAAATCGTTTTCTGATTGCACGGTGCCAATGATATTTTGAATAAAAATGTGATTGGAGAGTTCTAATTTGACCTACAACCAAACAGTTGATCTTAGACATGATTCATGTTAGTATACGCTTAGATATCTGTCATACATAACCTGCATAAAAATACATGGCATGTGAGGATGCACACAACACATGAGCACACCACACTTTGAGATTGAGATTCTATCTTTAATGATAAAACTCATGTCAATAACAAAAGGCTTCCCTACAGCTTCCTGTGCCTCACTGCTGGTTGCATATAAACAGCCTCATTATTTTAGTGAAAAAGGCTTTCACTCCCTTCTTCTTCTTGGTCTTAACCTTCTTTGAGACGTCAGGCACAGGGGCTGCGTTCACAGCAGGTGGTGCCTCAAGCACAGTGATCCCTGGGGTTGGTGTCGCCGTACTTGAGGTGCCAGCTATCACCAATCCTGGGGGTGGCGCAGTTGAGGCGTCCAGTAAAACCAGCCCAGGGGCAGAAACACCAGAGACTGGCTGCAGTGTGTGCAGCAGCGGTGTGTCTGGAGGACAAAGCCCAGATGGTGGTCGCACTGCATCCGCTGCCTCAGGCAAGGTGAACCTGGGTGTCTTCACTGATGCTGGGGTGCTGGACACTGTCAGCACAGAGCCTGGTTGCATGGGCACGGCAGGTGCAGCACCAGATGCGGTGAAGCCAGGGGTCACCTCCACTGCAGGTGTGGTGGCAGATGCAGTGAGGTCAGGGGTCACCTCCACTGCAGGGGTGGTGGCAGATGCAGTGAGGTCAGGGGTCACCTCCACTGCAGGTGTGGTGGCAGATGCAGTGAGGTCAGGGGTCACCTCCACTGCAGGGCTGGTGCGAGATGGAGTTGACCCAGGGGGCAGCTCCACTGCAGGTGTGGTGGCAGATGCAGTGAATCCTGGGGGCAGCTCCACTGCAGGTGTGGTGGCAGATGTAGTGAGGCCAGGGGTCACCTCCACTGCAGGGGTGGTGGCAGGTACATCTGAGTCAGGATGCGGCCTCACTGCAGGTGTTGGAGGTGGTGACACTACAGTTGGGGCGGGAACGTGGCAGAACTCAGGAGGAGGGGGGACTGTTACCATAGGTGCAGCAAACCCAGGTGGTGCCGTCACTGCCAGAGGACTGTTGGAGAATGACAAACCATCTTGTTTATTGTCCACAATCACACAATTGTTTGCCCTCTGATCCACACCGTGCAAGCAGGTTAAAAGATCAAAGGTTGAGATGAAATGTCCAAAACTACGCACAGATTGTACTCTGAATAACACATTCTAATTAACATTAAATGCAAACAATCACAAGCGATCTCTATCTGTTGATACTGCATACAGTGGAAGAAGTTGACTGGAAAAGTGTTAAGTTGTCAAAGGACTCACAATGTGGTCTCACTCCAGAGCATCAGAGAGAGGAACGGGTGACTGAGGGCCTGGAGGGGAGTGATGCGCTCCCGACTGTCCACAGCCAGCATCCTTTTCAAAAGATGGACAAACATCAGCCGGTCCATCTTCTCAGACGGCAGCTCCTGATGAGGCATCTTAATCTGAGAAAAAGAACACATAGCTGATGGCACCAGGGGATTCAGAAGAAGCGGCTTCAGCTCCTTCCATTTCAACTTCTTTTAGTAACTGTCTTTATCTAGGAAAATCAAATCACCTTCAGCATGTCGTCCAGGGAGCTGAAGACATATTTACGGGCCTCAACAGATTTGACCCCCGTCTGGTGCTCGATTTCATACGGTGTCTACAGACAAGTGTATAAAGAAAGAGATTACCATGGTCAAGTACAGTCGATGTCACTCAAAAACAATTACCAAACGTCACAGAAAGTGAATCACACACCTTGAGCGTCCAGAGAGGATGGCTAGACTCAGGCCACCTGTTAAAATATGTTTCTGACTTTGGGGCCACGGTCAGCATGTCATCAGGTGGAGGCCCCTGAGTCTCACAGATGTAACGAATCTGTTAAGGCAGACCAGCAGATTATAACAGCTTTGGTAAGTCAGATACTTGGACAAAAGACTAATAGAAAAAAAAATGAAATCCTTTTAAACACTGCGATGACTTGGTTGTACTGACCTGGTCGTACTCCGACTGCCCGGGATAAAGGGTCCAACCAATGAAAAGCTCTGCAGCTATGCAACCCAGAGACCACATGTCGATTGCCTCACCAAAAGGCAGGCCAAGTATGGTCTCTGGAGAACTGCAAACCACAAAAGAACCTTCATTACTTGGATGATCATCATCATAATACACAGGTAGCCACTGATCTCATAAGAACTCTGCCTTTTGTCTATAGCTTCACTGCCCTGTCCTACCCCACACTGAATATTCGCTATCTTATCTGAAGGCATTGCTAATAATGCTTAGGCTATGCATCCATCAGGTTAGACTTTGGCTGAGTCACTTCCACTCTGGCCAGTAGGACTCACCGGTAATACCGTGTCTGCATGTACCAATAGCTGCAGCAAGAAGCCTCAGACACATCAGTGGCCGAACCAAAGTCAATGACCTTAATACGGTAAGGCTGATTGACGGGGTCGACCAGCATAATGTTCTCAGGCTTCAGGTCGGTGTGGACGACACCGAGGCTTTTCAGTTTGTCCAGGGCCTGGACCACCTGCTGCACTATTGGTCTCACATAGTGCAGCTCCAGGGGTCTCCAATTTCTCCCCTCCATGAAATCGAATAAGCTCTGCCCGAGCATCTCAAACACT
Source organism: Sardinella longiceps (assembly GCA_027497455.2). Taxonomy (NCBI): domain Eukaryota; kingdom Metazoa; phylum Chordata; class Actinopteri; order Clupeiformes; family Clupeidae; genus Sardinella; species Sardinella longiceps. The sequence goes on along the minus strand of JAODXP020005258.1, from coordinate 14,738 downwards.
AGGCAGAACTCCGATTCATGCTGGAAGCACTCGTACCAGCGGACACAGTTGGAGCGTTCTGCATCCGCCATGGCGAGCTTTTGGAGATTTTGGGCCTGTTGGAAAGAGAACAGCAAACTGTCAAATAAAATGTGAGAGGGGAAACGCACATGCATGTTAGAAATCTACTGTCTCATTGTTAATCTACCCTGGTTGCAATTTAGTCTGCTCTGACAGAAATCTTGGACTGAGCACTGAGCCTGTGCCTGGTTCAACTACAATACCACCCATGAAAGAGCATTCTGAGGATGCTATCTTCAGTTAATCCTACACACCTCAATGAGTCCCTGGTGGATGTAGCCAGGCTGATTTTTGAGGATCTTTATGGCCACAGTCTCCTTGGTCTCCAGCTTCATGCATTTGGCCACACGCCCAAACGTTCCCTCCCCCAGGAACTCCAGCACTTTGTAAGTGCTGGACGGAGAGGTGAGGACTCCCTGCTGCTCTCCCGTTTGGTGGTGGGCCACGCTGCTCAATGCAGTGAAGCTGGAGTAACCACTGGATGATGCACATGGTGCAGTGGTGGTAGATCCTCCTAGAGCAATGGGTTGAAAAAAATTGCATAAGTTGTCTTACTAAATTCGTTATTCTATATCCATCGCTCATGCCATAATTTTTTAGAAGCGTTGTTTAGCTACGTGGACTTTGAATAAATGATATGTGGGCTAAATTAAAGGCTATTGCTGCCTGTTGTTGCCTCGGCCCGCCCTTCTTAGCCCCTGTCCTACTGCACAACTGCAGGCCTACATAACAGACATAATTTCACTGCCTAGCTCATGATATGTAATAGTTGATGATATCTATCTATCTAATCAATACCACAGAATCATGGATTACCTCGGTATATTTACACTTACCAAACACAGTCCTGCAGGCATCAATGTTAAAATCATAAATGTCAAACCGGTCGGGGCTTGACCCATACCCGTTTACCGCATTTTGATTTGGGAGATACCCCAGAGGGTACTCCGCTCTATGCATGCTCTCCTTGTTCGATACGATAAACGATCTGTAGGTTGAGAATGGACAAATCTCTCTCGGGAATACTTTTTAAACGCGCTTACATTAAAACGTCACAATGCGCCGTATTTTCACTTTATGACGCTCGCATTAAAGATGCGTGAACGAAAAAAAGCCTATCTATTAGGAAAGGTATACGCTCTCCCAAGTAATGGTAATAAGAAGCTTTTTTTCCAAAGTGACGCTGGCCACAACAGAAAAAAAAACATTATTAGATATGATAAAATAGGCCTACTTTATTAACTCCTATGAAATTCAAGGCATACACAAAAATACTACTAATAAAAACAATAGGCTAATAATAATTTAAAACACATAGTCAAGTTAAATTTGATTATAGTACATTTCAAATATCTAACGTGTTTTGAGGGGAGAAAAGAGTCCAATAAGTTAAGTTAACATATATATATAAAAAAAAGGACTAGGAGGCAACAGAAATAATTTATCATTTGAATATCAGAAAGGCTCTACAAATCAACCTTAAAAATCATCCAAAAAATCCATAGACTAGGTATCTGTGTTGCATTGCAAGCAATATCCATAATTCTGTCCTTGCGGGGCCCTCGGAATTTGGGTCAAACCAACATCTGTGAGGAAACAAATCCACCTGTCATCAAAGACGTTCAGTCCAAATCAGTTCATCTATTTGGGTTAATGCTATGCATCATAATATCCAGTAGATGGTAGTAAAGTTTAGTTTTTAGATTGCATACTGCCAGTGACATTTTGATGTTGTCCACATGATATCCATGCTTACCCAGACAAGGTTACAAACAAATTGGACCACAACACCATATAACCTTATCAAGGTCCTGTGAAGGGAGCTCATCAAATGGAGAATGTTCATTTTCTTACTCTGGCACACCATCACAGGAAACATAGAATCAATTCAATTCAATTAAATTTTTATTACTCAAATACAGTGCATTGTCTCGCGCCGCTTTACAGACAGTACGGGAAGCATCCATGAGAAACAGGGGCAAGGAAAAACTCCCTTCGCTTTATAAATAATTTTTTTTGTAGGAAGACACCTTGGGCAGATCCACGCCTCATGGACTCAGCCTACCTGCCTGGGGCCTAATAAAGTATCCGTAAAGTCTGATGCATAGACTGACCATGGTTTACACAGAACAGCATGAGTACTGAATGTAGTTAGAGATAATATACACATAGTTTGTGTGACAGTCAGGGCCAAGGGATGGAGTCAGTAGTTGGAGTGGGATTAGGTACGGGAGGTTCATCACTCAGCCAGTGCGTCGTGATGAATCAGGGCCCTTTACCTCCCATAACACCTAAAGCACATTGTTCTAATATTCAAGCAACTTTCATTAATATAATTATTTCTGTTGAACTTACAGTTGTCTAACCCTGTCATATTCTATTGAAAAGCACCACCAACTAAACTACTGAAATGATTAGTGTTTCTGGGGGCCCCTCTGGGTGTCTAGTTTGCCTGTCCTGTTGAGACGGCCCTTGCTTAATCGCATTGCATTATGGGATGCAGTGTCTTGTCACGGTTTAAAGTAAGATGACAGACAAGTGGTTTGTCCAATTATATGCAAGGATTTTTGATGATGTCCAGTCTTCTAAAACAACAAGAGTGATCAGATAGAGTAGTGCAGCTGCGTCTGCATCTGACGTGAGTGAGGTTAGGAAGATCGGCAATAGTCGGGGCTTTTTTCTGGAATATCCTGGGTCGTTTTCTTGCTACAAGAAAATGGCAAGAACAAGCTAAATGACAAACAGCTTTGTATGAAAATAATTCTGTCAAAGTGTAGTTACATGGGAATGTTTTTGAATAAATGAAAAGGAGGAGAAAAAAGTTCAAAATAATCCAAAATAATTTTGTAACAAATTGCTTGATAGTCCTACCCTAGATGCAGATAGGCTAGCCTACCAGACTGAATGTCATTTAACATGTTAACCAAAGTTTTATGTGATGTACAGAAGGACATTTTAAACATTATCCTATGACAACACCATACATTTCCAGATAAAAAGAATCGTGAAGTTTTGATTAGAGAGTTCTGATTCACCCAATCTATCTAACCCCAAATCTTAAAAAGTATGACTTTGTCTAATCTAAATAATAATGATAAACATGATAACTCTCAAATCATACAAACAGCCTATTTATCATATTTGGGCATTTCATTGCTTTGAGAAACTGGGTTCAGCTGGGACACTTACATGTACAGCCAGTTCAATGACCTCTCCGGACATATAATATAATTTGGCATTCAGCAGAATTAAATTGAACCAAATTGACAAAATAAACTTTGTCTCAAAAATGACTGTGGGTGTCACAATTCTGTATCTTGGCAGCAGTTTGAATAGACCTCTTTTGAAGTCTGTTCGTGAGTGAAATCATGTGGGTTGGGTGGGAGTCACTTGGAGAGTGAGTGTGGGGGGCAGGTGGTTCCTGAAAAAAAAAAAAAAAAAAAAACGTTTTTGAACATTGTGGTCCTTGATCTGAATTTTTTTGAGAAGCACTGGTTAAGACAATTGGTATTTTATGGTCTACCCATGATTTCTATAACAATCTTTGTACTTAATAATTCTGAGAGAATCTTGATGGTCTTGATGGCCAACGTAGCTTAGCTTTAGGAAGGACGGACTCGGAGACGGAGGTAGAGGTAATCCAAAAGTGCTGAACAGGTTTATTGCCTATAAACTCGACTCGGCAGTAGGAGGTGTCCTCAATTAACAAGCCCTCGACTACTAATAAAACACTACAACTAAAAGTCTCACATATCTATCTCTCGTTCAACAACACAACAATCGTTACATCTTGTTTAAAATTGTTCTATATATGGGCAATTCCAGCGTTATGGACGTGACATTTTCGTGCATTATTGATGAACAAAAGGCCAGATAACCTCCGCAAACCTAGCAGTATTTCACAATTTTTTTTCATATTCTTCTGCAAACTCCATGGCTGAATACAGGCAAACAGAAAAAATTAATATCATGATTTGCATCATAAGAATATGAGCCTTTCAATTTGCGTTATGGACGTGACGAAAAACGGACAAACTTTTGAGAGAGCGTAGTTTTTGCTGTGAAGTGTGTGAAATTTCTAGAGAAATGTAAATATTACTACATTCATACCAAACAGGACACCTCAGTAAAGACAGAGAAAGACTTAATTTCAAATGTAAATGTAAAAAAAGTTGGTTTTCATTGGGAGACATGGCGTTATGGATGTGACGTTATGGACGTGACGTCTGGAAAAACCCTCCAAAACGATACAAAACAATTGTGAACGGTGGATTTTAACTTGTAATGACAGAAATAGTAATATAACAATGAAAAATAACTGATAGCATTGCAGCTTTGTGTGTGTTATCACCCACTTATGCCCATTATAAGCCCCTCCATAGACTTACATTATAGCTGAATAGGGTAAAAATTTTAACAAACAGATATCCTTTCGAAACTTGCTCAGTTGAATATTTACATCGAGACAATACTTTTTTGTATTGGAAGTTTTCTGAAAGAATTTGTATGTCCATGTAGGTGAGACTTAAAGTTTTAAGGTGAGGTTTACTTTTTCGTGGAATTGCCCATATATAAACATGAGTATTTATTCTATTTTATTTTATTTTTCTATTATTTATGTTTTCAAAATAATAGTAGGCTATTTTGCTTTTTTGGAATCGGGGTTGTATATGTGAGCAATTTGACAATAGTGTCAATGAAAGAATGACAATTCTTATTGTGTTAATGCTCAATCTTCAGACACTTTTCAGAATTTTTTGTTTTGTATATTCAATTGGCACTAATGTTATTTTCACACTGACAGTGCAGTCAATGAATAAACATCTCTTTAAAATGCAATGAATCTATATCTTATTTGCAAAAGCTTACATTGATGGAACAATGTATTTGACATACTGTAGCAAGTGTAATGGTTTGATATAGGAAGTTTCACGCAGACATCGCTCTAAATGAACAGTAGCCTTCAGTCTTTATTTATTAGACATTTTTTATTGTTTTCCATAGCATCATGGTTCTGTGTGTATGTACATATATGTGTGTGTGTGTGTTTCACTTACCACACTGACAATTGGGGTAGTGTTTTTGATCTGGTTTTATATTTACATAATATGTCTTTTGAGAACTGGTCAAAAAGCTTGGTTTCCATATCACTTACAAACTTACAGTAAATGCCATTTAGTAGCCTGGATGTTCAAAAACAATGGCTTATTTCTCCCATGACTCACTCCAGTCCACTTAGATAATTCTCGTGACAAGGACATTTTAGCATCTCTGTTCAAGCCACAGAGTCTACAGCTACTGTATGAGGGGAAGAATGGTTAGACTGTGTTGGTCCGACACGCTTTCAGCCAACAATCTCATTCTCTGGCACAAGTGTTATAACTTGTAACTTTCACTTTGTGTGTGAGCTCTTCCTGTCGGGTAGTAGCCCAACACAGATGGTGGCTGCAGTCACTCTGAAAGCACCATTAAGCAGTGGGATGGAAGATTAAAGTGAAACTAAAACCTTGCAATGGCCTTTTATTCTTTTATTCATTTTGAACATAGAAGACAGATAAAAAATGTACTGTATACAAAAATATAGAGACAATTATGAGAAAATGATTGAGAAAATCATGATGATTTTTAGGAATCCCATTACAAACCATCATTACAATTCTTATTTACACTACATGCCAACATTGTGTTTCTGTTTTTTATTATTAATCTTTTACAGTTTAAATGTTCTCTTTGGATTGTATTGTGACCTATAGCCCAGCAGGTACAACAGTAACACATACAAGCATGCTATCCAAAGAACATAAAGCATTGTTTTAAATTTCTCTTCATCCCAGCTGGGATACTCCTCCTCATAAATTGCAGCTCAAATTTTCCCACTGCAGGTGTTCAAATAATCATTGAAACCCAAACAGATGGTTATTTGAACTGATGAAAGACTACAAATTGTGTACAAAAATGTGTTCTAAAAAGCTGATCAAATGTGTTCTAAAGCTCATCACACACACAAGGTTCAAAACGTTTGTGCATTGCCTCACTAAGACAAGGCTGCAATTAACTCTGGATAAAGTATTCTTTTGTGACACCTATAAATGTGTCTGTATTTTCATTGTACAAGTATACTTATTATATAAGTATAATATTACATACTATCTTGCAATGAATGTCTTGACACATACACATTACTGTTTTGCAGGTAACACACCATAGTGTGCCAGTGTGTGCATACTTGTGTGCATATTTGTCCATTTTCTGAATTTTAACCTAAACGTGTGTGTGTGTGTGTGTGTGTGTGTGTGTGTGTGTGTGTGTGTGTGTGCATCTGTACAGCCTTAAATTCAGTGCTTCACTATTAAATAGGCCTAATACTTTTGTGCCTCCCAAATACAGTCTTCGTCGACATTGTACAAGTTTCTGCCATGTTGTGGTGCTCATATTTCCCTATACACTGCAGTGCATTAGACAGTTTTACAATTTGTGTCAATGTCAGTGTGTGTACATGTATGTATGTGTGTGCAATCTGTGGCTGTGTTTGTGTGTATTGCCAGTGTTCCTGTGGAGTTACATGCAGGCCAAGTTTCAGTGAGGACGAACCATCGCTTCATCTTTGTATGGAGTCAGTCTACCCATGATGTAACACTGTTCCAGGTTCTGAGAATTTGGAGGCTTTGTTTCCCAGATAGTACTTTTAATGGAGGTCAGGGCAGAGAAGTGGCCACACAAAACTGCTTTGTCTTGTAGATGTCTAGATAAACAAGAACATACTACCTATGAGGAACATGATGTGACTGCTGACATATGTAGTCTTGCAATTGACCATTGGACATATAGTTTGAAGATCTTGTTAAAGCCTCCTTCAATGGATGGAAAAAGTCTTTTTTATGCATTTCTTGATATTTTAGGGTTAGAAGAAGAGACAAGGACTAAATAATATTATTCATCCACTTAAACCAGTTACCCACAACGTTTTAAATGATACACACATAATTTAAGTTTTCCAAAGTTGGTGAGAATCATGTGAAATGTCTTACCATCCACTACCACCCTGCCCTCCTCCATCCATTCGCTGTTGAACACCACACATGTGTAAGGGGCAAGTGACGTGTCCTTTGAGATAAATATGCTCTGCAGTTTGAAGCTTTTGTCCTCCATCTCAATGTCCTCAGTATTGGCACTTCTGGTCCAGTTTGTACCCAACCCATCAAACCAATGGATAGCGCCTTTGGGGTAGCCGCCTGATGTAACGCAGGTCAATTCTACTATGGTCTGGTCTTCCATGTCCTTCTCTGGTATGGCAGTAATGACCGGTTGAGAGTACTCTGCTGTAAGTAAAACACAGAGCACATTCTGCATCATTCTGAAGAGCCAAGTTTGGTCACATGGTTATCACAGGAAATCAAGAACAGGAAGACGCCGAACCACACATACAGGTACAGATACAGAAAACTCTTAGATGACGTCTGATAAATGATAATAAATGTAATAGATAATAATAAAATGATAGAACTTCAAAGACCTGTGTTCACACCCCAAATTAATACAGAGTTGCCACTTTGAAATATACCTTAAAAAAGCTTAAAATATATAAATAAAGTTCTACCGTTAACAACCAGTTTGGCATCTCGATTGCGAATTCCTCTATCCGTCACCACGAGGCATGTATAGGTCCCCTCATCTGAGATTTTTGTATCCTTCACAAGCAAGGATACATCTTTGCTATTCACCCAGTTGGTGTCTGCAAACTGTAATCGGTCATCTTCTGTTTGTACAACTCCATTCTTCGTTATCAGCAATATGACGCCATCTCTCTTCCAATAAACTTTAAATATTTCTACTTCCTGCTGTGCCTTCACCACACAGCTCAGCTTTGAGGGCTGACCGGGAGTACAGTGGTGTCCTGAGTCTCAACCTTGACAAAATCTAATAGAGAAAATAACAGAGACACAATTACACAATATAAACAGAAAAAGCACACACGTCTTTGACTAATCAATTTGAGCACATTAAACACACACAAAAAGAAGCATTGTTAAGTCAGCATTCCTATTCACTTTCAGTGTCATCATGTTTGTAACTATATAGTTGCTTGTTTCAGTCAGAACTTTAACTACTGTACAACAACTCACCAACTGATACGACAGCGACTATGAAAATCCACAGAAAAAGAATAACAATTGCTGAAGCCATATCAGCCTGGACACACACAGGACAAAGATGTCCTATAGAAGCCAAAGAAGGTTCTATTACAGGTAGACCACAGCAGCAGTCAGTCATGTCCTGCTTGAGGAAGGTGATAGATGTGGCTGCTGTTCTAATTAGGTCACTGTGACCACATGTTATTTAAATGATCAATGTCAAAAAAATAAACATAAATCATACTAACCACTAACATGCATAAACAGCACTGGTGGTCGTAGTTTGAAGAGACACACAACTCATTATGACGCATGGTCTTTTTTCCATTGCCACTGCAGACATGTGTGTCATAGTTTAATATTTTCCACAAGGTGCTATTAATTCAAGGCATAATTATAGCTAGGACTTTTATGTAACTAATAAGACAGTAAACAAATGACAAGGGAAATGCTTTGGCACTCCACTGAATAGTAGCTATCGACCTATTAATCCAAGGGACATCTGTCTGTTCAGGTATAACTATAAGCATGTCTATAGAGCCTCTAGAGCCACACTTTATTGTCAATCAAACTCTCAAATGTGCAACAAAGTTAAAAATATGACATACAACTAAGATATACAACTGTATTAAGACATCACAACTCACTAGAACATAAAGTGCAATTTGATATCAGGATATCAAGCATGATAAGAGATATCACTAACATAATAACAAGCAACAAACACTGTGAGCATACATTCTAGACTGTCAGTGTTTCTGGAGTGCCATAGGCTAGTACTGAGTTAAAACAAGGTGCAATGCGGCAAAAGTGCATGGTGCAGAGGACAGAGGACAGAATTGCTGGTGTTTTTAGCAAGGCCTGCCACAATCCTCAACAGGGACAATGCAGACAAGTATATTCATGTTATTGAATCTCTTATTCAAGCCAAAGCCACTAAAACAAAGTGTAATGTGGCCAGTTGTTACATGGGGTGCATCACATATACAGTTACAGCAGTCAGTCACTGTGATTTTAAATTACATGAAGATCTTTTGCTCAAAAAATAGATGCTTAGTGTAGCATTTTAATCATCAGGTGGTATGACTTAGATAGCTTGTGGGTTTTCTCTATCTTTCTTTCTTTCTCTCTCTTGCTCTTGCACTTTCTATTTCACTGACACTGGTGCTCTTGGGGAATCTTGGCTCAGTTGGCTAAGGCACCATACCGTAAGTCAGGGTCCCTGTCTCTTTCTCCCGGTCATTTCCTGTCCCTCTACACTGTCCTGTCCAATAAAGGTGAAAAATAAAATATCTTTTTATTTTTATCTATTATTATTTTTAATTTCCATTGTCCCTTGGCAGCCATTTTTTCCATGTGGCCCTTAAACTGAGAAGTTTGGCCAACCATGATTCTGTTTGTAAATGTTGCTCAGAAAGAGCTGACATGAAATGTTGTTTAAAGGCCTTCAGCTCACTGTCTTAATAGTACGAGAGCCTATGTATTTTCGTGGGATTTCAATGTTATATTTTGGAGACTGGTTGAAATGTGTTCTAGGGTTATTGATTTTTGAGAAAAAATATGTCTCCATTTTTTTTTTAGTTGAGGAAATGTTAATATAGTGGAGGAAAGTAAATTCCCCATTGAAATGCACACTACTGGTACATTTTGGCCTGAAGCCTGAAGGGGAAACACATTTCACCATATATCCCATACATTTTCTGAAAACGAACATTCTCAGGATATTATATAACATGGTATGGTCTGACATTGAGGTATGCCCCACCCTCCTCATTACATTAAATCCCAAAATTAAGAAATTCGGCATTTGCAAAATGGACCATTTTTGGTGACATTTAGGCCAGTGGCGTGTAGGGGAAACATATTAGACCCCATAAACCATATATTTTTTGAAAGCTTATATGCCCAGGATTTCAACCCCCCCCAGTTGTTACCATTGTTGTATCTTGCTCAGAGCATTAGACTGAAATAAATATGCAGCTATATTTAGAATAGAAGAGCCTAGTTCATTTACACCACAGTCATTGATGGAGATATTTGCAAACATCTTCACAAACTGATGATGAATTGATTTAGACTAATTTTGTTAATAAAAATAGCCTAAGATATGAGATATTCTGATAAATGTCCTTCAAGTAATAAATAGTTGGCAATATACACACATATACACTGTATAATATAATTTATTTATTAAAATTTTTTCGGCGCCCACTGGGCGCGCATCTATATATTACCCCTCTGGGGCTAAGCCCCCTTGACTCTGGATCCTAGTGATGTCCATGTGCAAGAGCCTATATGTATCTGGATTTGGATGTTAATTTTTGGAGACATTTATATTTTCATTCTATAGGGTCTAAGGAATGAAAAAAAAGCATGTCTCCATTTTTTCTTTTGGCTTTTAGTGCCTTTAAAAGGTGAGATTTATAAACAAACATTCTCTGTATAGTTTCTCTGCTTGGCCCCCGAGTATTTAAACATTTTGTCCAAAAAGAGGGCTAATGTTTGTCAGGAAAGATAACGGCCTTCGAGGTGTCCCGGTACAAGAAAATAATGGACTTGGCGTAGGCTTCTGTTTCTGAAACAATTATTTTAAACATGTAGATATAATTTCTAGGCTATATTTATATTTAAATGAAGGCAAACAGTTAGAATTAATATTGAGATTTAAGGTTTAGTTGTAATATTTAGATTTAACATTTACTTTTAACATTTACTTTAAACATCTAGATTTAATTTTATATTTACATTGAACATTTAGGTTTAACATTAGGCTACATTTATTTGTCTGCACACACAGATGTTTATTAAATTAATAGATAGGTGTATTGTGTATCAAAAAGGCAAGCTCACCATCCACAACCACCAGTACTGGAGTGTTTTTGCTTTTGGAGGGACGCTTTTGGAGGGACGCTGTTTTGATCCTTTACACCTGTGTACTGTGTACATTTCAATCATTCAATCATTTACTTTAAACATGTAGATTTAATTTTTATATTTATATTTAAATGTAGGCAAACATTTAGATTTAATATTGAGATTTAAGGTTTAGTTGTAATATTTAGATGTAAGATTTAGATTTAACATTTATTTTAAGCATTTAGATTTAATTTTATATTTATATTTAAATTTAACATTTATATTTACATTTAGCATTTAGGTTTAACATTACATCTATTTGTCTGCACACACAGACTGACGTTTCTTGTAATAATAGATAGATGTATTGTGTATCAAAAAGCTTACCGTCTACAACCACCAGTACTGAAGTGTTTTTGCTTTTGGAGGGAAGTTGTTTTTTCCTTCAAACTTTAAGTACTGGCACCAGAAAACTCCAGTGTCCTCCATGGTGAGGTTGAGAATTGTGGCCTTAAAGTTGGTGAAACTGCCTGAAATCTTCACCCTCTGACCCCAGGGCAACCTGGGACTACACCTCATCGCAGGAGAGAGATAGAACACCTGCCGGGTCTCCGCATAGGTGTGGTAAACATACATTCCATCTTGATTCTGCAGATCAGTGGAGCAAGTTACTTCAATATCTTCCCCAGTCTGTTTCCATTCCAAGCTATCTGCTCTCAAACCTTAGAAGAGAATGACATAGGAAAACTGTTAGCGTTTATTCAAGCCACCGTCATCTTTATTTATCGCTAAGACACCTCTGTGTACTAGTAGATCACATTTCAATCATTCAACAGTTCACCCCATGACCCCATTTGTATGAGCATAAGACAAGTTTTTTATAGTAGGCTACAGTACCTGAGAGCAGAGCAACGAAGAAGGAAAGCTGCAGCAGGATGTGAGAGTGTTGCCACAAACACGGCATCATCTGTTCTGTAGCCGTTCTAAGAGTCCGTCTGGTAATATACATCACTTGACAGGAAACAAGCAGCATGACGCACTAAATGTTTTGCACTATCACATCTATCTAAAGTTGAAGCCATTGCTTGGTGTCAAATAAATGAAAAATAAATAAATAAATAAACAAAATCCTTAGTGTGACACGAAAACACAAATCACCATTTATTTCTTGGTGTATAGTAGCATAACATGAATTAGTAGTCATTTTTTTTTTTTTTTCAATTAACGATCAGTAGTGCTGGTTTAAATTCACCCAACACAAGTTGTTTAGGCGGCCTATTGGCAGTATCCAGACTCACTGTGGCCCCACTGTAATTGGCTCACTTGTCCATTCCCTTACTCTCCACCTCAAACTGGTGTGTGGTGAGCATTCTGGCACCTACTGTAATGGCTGCCGTGCATCACCCCGGTGGGTGCTACACATTAGTGATGGTTATTGAGGTCCTCCCTTCCACTTTAAAGTGTTTTGGATCATGTTTGGATATGTTGTGTTAAATGCACTATAAATACAGTACATGTGACTTGACTTAAAGCAAGAGTCTTTAGATAATAATAAAATTCAGTGTATTGGCATGCATGTCAGTCATGTCATGTATGTCAACCAATGTTGCATGTAGCCTCAGTACCTCACTGACTGTAGCCACATCTGCTTGATAGGCAACACACTAACAGAAGCTGTATGTAGGTAACCGTGAAACACAACCACAGACTGAGGTGAACTGATACTCTACCCATACTGTCAAAATATGGAAACTTCATAAACATTACTCATCTGTGTTGGTAAGAGTACAAGATGACATCTCTGTGATTCAGGAAAACAACAGACTGTATCTGAGCCACTTAGATGTCATGCATTTGCCTCTATTCGCCAAAATTGAGTTCATATTCATATTTCCGGCTTGCCATTTGCCTGTCTTACTGTACCTGTGTCTTACTGCAGGGGCGTATCAAGCTTTCCAAAAGTGGGGGGTTCTAAGATGGGGAAGTAAAATAGCCACTGAAATGATCACAGCCAAAATTATAATTAGGCCTATAGTCTCGCGACCAATTGGAATTTCTGTTTTATAATAGGCCTACTAGAGTTGCGATCACATGCAGTAGTCACAAGTAGTATTTGCAAATTTTCTCGGCCATTAGCCTAAAAAACGTAGGTTTATTACAAATGCTGGTCTGGTGGATGAGGAATTGGGCTTTATGAACATCACATTACTAATGTCACAGAACAGGTCTACCAAGCAGTTGTGAATCAAAGGTGTTATAATATTTGATAAGTGGGGTAGACAGACACATAGGGGGGTCAGGGGGTCCCCCCCCCCCCCAGGAAATTTTGGAATAGTTAGATGTTATTTCCTGCATTCTGGTGCATTTTAACAGGTTATTAGATATTTTTTTTATTAACTGAATGATGTAATCCTGTCTCTACCCCAAACCCAAATTCTGAGCCAAAAACTAAACTGGTATTTGGTTGATCCAGGGACACTGAGATTCAGCATTGTCATCTATGATTTTTAGAAGTTTCATGGAAAGTATGGGGCAATGGCCTCGGCAATAGGCCTACTGAGGATGGTGGCCCTGAGGCGTACAATAAGGAGGAATTTGTCTTACTAATAGAGCGTCTGGGTGTCTTGATTCAAGTCTAGCCTACATTCTTTTATTTTTCTTCCGAAAGCCAATGGATCTTGAGGGCTCTGTTCACTCTCACGCACTTTGTTAACTTTGAAATACGTGGATCACTGATAGCAGGGGAAAAAGTGAAAATATATTACACTACAGTATTCCAGTGTTTCTAGTGGAAATATTTTCTACATATTTCTACCAAGCAAAAAATTAAGTTGAAATATATTACACTATACAGTATTCCAGTGTCTCTGTGGAAATATTTGGTATTGTTAAAATCTTACAAAAGTGAAGGGGATGGAATCATATTGTGACGGCTGCATAGGCTATCGCAGCCATCTTTTCTTTTTACCTTGTGCTCTCTGTCTGTCTCCCCCTTCAGGCCGTGCTGGCATGGGCGTGGTCAGTGCGTTCTCCTAATCAGCTGGCCTATTTAATGGTGCTGGCTGTGTCCATTGATGAGAGCTGGGCTGCGTGTTGGCATATTTTTGAGAGAGCTGCGTGTTTTCTTTTGTTTTTGCATCCACACATTTGCACTCACAATTCCTCACATACACTCACAACATGCACCCCTGCCGACATACTGATATCCACTACTGACTCTAAACACATATTTATTTCTTTATTTAATAAATTATTAAAAGTTTGTCATCGTGTTGTCCTCCTTTGTTCAAGGCCCTTGAGCCAGGCCTTGACAATATTTATGTGGGCATGTCGAAACACCCCCATCCCATCGTCTGCAACGTCCCTGTGTACAGTAACCTATCTTATCAGAGCAATGGTAACATTATTAGCGCCCACTGAATTAAATTCAATAATTTAGAATTTAGATGGGCATCTTGTCCCAAATTACCCTCTCTCTAATGACTGCATAGAGTTGTTCATGTAAGCGATAGGGTGGCTGAACAGCTTGGTTTATGACATTTACAGTGAGTGTAGAGCATTTCCGACCATTATTTCTCTCTCTCTGTTTAAAATATAATTTTAATTTCATATAGGTGGGGGGGATGGATTGATAAAAATGCAAAAGTGGGGATGTCGTATCCCCCCATCCCCCCGTTTGAAACGCCCCTG
>JAODXP020005256.1:0-49444 GCA_027497455.2 Sardinella longiceps | reverse complement strand
GACTCTTACATTTGATCGACAGTACAACTACACATAACAAACCATGCTTTAACTACCATCTCTAATAGGCCTATTGTCTGACAATATTTTGGACACATGGTACTAAGTTACTGAGTTCACTGGACCTCAGGCAGTTAGGTTGAGCCCATGAGGCATTGCTCTGCCCAAGGTTTCCTCCTAAAATGTATGCTCCTCATACTGTCTGTAAAGTGCCACAAGGCAAATGTATTGTATATGGTGCGCTACAAATAAAACTGATTTGAACGGAATTTTATTAATTTGCTGTGACCGTGCACAACTCTAGGCTAACCAACACAGGGTTGATTGAGCTAATCCATAAAGTTTATGACATAAACATGATTATTGAATTGAATGCCCTGGTTTACTTTGTAGTAGTTTGATTAACCTCAAGTTCATAGTTAATTTCCTCATAAATAGACATAGACAAAAACGTCAACAACCGTGTCACCATTCAGCATTGATAACCACACTTTAAAAATATATGTATTAGAACAATTTTCCATTACCTTGGTACCCTGTCTTCCAGGATAGCCAGGTAACCCTGGGACACCTAGCTTGCCCTGAGAGGAACATAAAACAGCAGAATAAGCAACCATTACAACCAATGTCCACATGTCATTACATGATTACTAAGTCTTTGTAATGTTATATGAATGTTACTATATTGTGCAATCAATGTAGAACAGACAGCATTATGTAGATTAATAATGGTCTACAATAAGCAGCAAGGTAGCTATTTTGCTACAAATAATTGAACTGGTCATGGCTAATTTAGATCTACCTGTACAGTGTAAACAACAGCACATATTCAATAATCACAGAAATTATCTAAAGGTTCGGGTTCAGTTTCAACAATTGATGGGAAGCATGGAAACCATGAGCAAATCCAGTGAAATGCAATCCAGATACTATAGACAGTGCAAGCAAGTTTTGACCAGGTTCGGGTAGTGAAAAGGCCAGTCATTTTTGCCATTGAGAAATCCATTATTACCCATGCTGTCTTAACGACACAACGTAGACTTTCAACTGTCAAGGGACAGAAGGTTACACAGGCATTGCCTGCCCCGTAGCTGATTAGACGAGTGAAGGCTTTAAGCGCTTATAAACCAGAGTTTCCGAAACATCAACGGCGAAGGCAGGAAGCCGAAACGTCTGCTTGTTTTGTCAATATTTGAAATGTGAAAATAAAAAAAGATCATCCGTTTGCTTATGATCATCAACATCAATGGCGAAAATGAATGGGCAGCATGTTCCCTGGAACCTGAGGCAATTTTTCAAGGGGGTGTAACTGGGCGGTGCTTGCATGGTCTATAGTCTGATAGATGCTGTAGTCTGATAGATGCAGTACCTTTTCTCCCGCTAGGCCTACAGGACCGGGTTCTCCACTGGACCCTGCTTTCCCCTTTGGTCCTTCAGGGCCGTCTTCTCCTCTGGGCCCCACAACACCCACTTCTCCCTGCAAATTACACCCACAAACAGAGGCATCATGCAACTGAATACATGGTCTTTTGCAATAATTTGGTGTATTTAAATTGTGGAACTGTATATCAATGTCAACACAGGCTTCATGCAGAGTTTTGAGGCATTTGGAGAGAACTAAGAAAGGACTTGAGTTGTGGTGTAGGATTTGAGGACCCCATATTGGCCCATTTCTTCAAGATGAATATAAAGGTGCAACAACAACAGCTCGCTAAGCTGTTAGTAGACCTCCAGACTGTAAATGTGTCTGCTGTACCACAGAATCTGTTTGACAGAGTCACTACACTAAAGACACATTGCATTTCTGGGTTTAGAGAGCTCTATGTAGACATTGGAGAAATATATTTTGTATTAACCTTCACAAAGTAGAATAGTTTACATGTCATGCCCTATCCACTGTAACCCAGATACTGAGCATGTATTTTCATTTACCTCTAAAGCCTCTAATGTTGAAATGATAGTAGCCTAATATTTCTAATGTTAAAATATTTGTAATTTCCACATAAACTGACAAAATGGTACAAGGGATGGTATTGGCGGATGGCCGTTTAAGAGGGGGGATGATTTTATATTTTTAATTCAGAAGGGGGATGCCATCCTCCCTCAACTCAAGTACTGGTTGTGTGGCACTGTTATATCCTCTCCATAAACATGTAGCGTATGAGCTGTGCTGTGTTGTGACACCCTGCCCATATGTTGTGTGGTACTGTCATATCCTCTCCATAAACATAAATGAGCTGGTTCCACCCCCTTCCTCCCCTTCATACTCATTTATAGATCAGCTGGTATTGGTGATTTTGGTGTATAGCCAATGGATTTGGACCTGAAGCATTAAGAGAAATCTAATCTTACCCTTATGCCAGGAAGTGAAGAGGGTGGGAACTGTCTAAATTCATTTTATATGACACCCTTGCCTTTGCCCTTGTCCTTACCTGCTACTAAACTGTTTTTACACTCTATGATTTTCTCACATCTATCTTACTGCTCTACAAGTTGGTCTCAGGCAGGTGTGACTACTTTACAGCCCTTAGCCACCCACTATAAACAGGCCATTAAAACTCTTGATAAAAAACCTAGAAATTACCATCACTGTCCCATCATAACAAAACACAATTTATTAACATTTGAAAGTTTTATCTGTTTTGCTGATATGTGCTTATTGTATAAGCTTATCCATGATCTTGCACCACCACCTCTCAAGCAATGCATATCACTCTGTAAAGATAATGCAAGGGTCACTAGATCTTCTGTGAGAGGTGACTGTTATGGGAACTTTAGGAAAACTTCATTTGGCCGATCAGCTTTTTCAATTAGTGCAGTGGCAAAGTGGAACTCAATTCCAACCACTATTAGAGACTGTAGTAGCTCCACACAGTTTAAAAAATCCTTGAAGATATGGCTAAAGGCTTCCCAAAGATGTGATCATTAAGTCGTGTTTCTGTGATGAGTGTTCACTTATGTGTTGTTACTTGTGGATTTGTGTATTGTCCTGTGCAGGGGTGTTTGCGTCTCTGCGTCACTATTTATAAAGTTGAGGTGTGCTGATGTCATTGTTACATGTAGACGTAAATTAGCTTTAGCTAAATCTGGTGTAGATGTTTGTTCTATGCACGACCCCTGTCAAATAAAGATATAAACAAAAACAAACAAAACAACACCCTGTGAGTGTGAGGGTTCAAACTGAACCAAAATGGGCTATTTTACCTGTAGTAAATGATCATTGTGATTTATTTGTTAAGAATATTTTTTCACAGATGTGCAACTTCTGATGGATTAGTTCACATTTGGATTTTGTGCATGTTCTCAGGCTCTCAGACCTTATCTGGAACATCTCTTCCACCTCAGGCCACTAAGAAATTCTGACATGAGATCGAGGATCTTGAGCGCCTACCACAGGGGCAGGACATGTATGACAGGTGCTGCTGCAGGAAGAGTCAAGCCAACCAATAATCACATAAGACCCCATCACGTCATGGACTATTTGAGTAGTTATCCCATATTCTGGTTAGTGATATTTATTTATTTATTTATTTAGTGACCCAAACATTCACCCACTTCTCTGTAACAACTTAATGTAATAAAGAAAAGCTGAATTATTAGTCTCTACACAAAGGACTGGGTTTGATCAAGTACATTATCATTTTATGCATATGTGATGTTACACAATATATTTTGCTCCAAAGGTTACACCTACCTTCTCACCGCTAACACCCATGTCACCTTTGAAACCAGGGAAACCATCTTCTCCCTAAAAAAAAAAAAAAAAACTACTCATGAGAATGGCACCTTAGTTTGAACTTTACTCTTCAATGTGTTTAAGCTTTCTTTGATCAGTCAGCCAGGAAAATGCCTTTAGATGAGAACTGGTGAAACATGGTGACTGTGTATGGCAAACTATGTATGTTAGATTTACTATATAATTCAATTCAATTCAATTTTATTTGTAGAGCGCTCAAATACAGTACATTGTCTCGCGGGCGCTTTACAGACAGTACGGGAACTGTCAGGACAGATATAACTGTCACAAACATTTTATTCATTAACAAAGAATAAAAACACACAAACATATCTGACACATTACCTTACTAAAGTACTAAAGTACCAAATGGCAAATGACAATTTCCAGTCTCTACAACATGTAATTGTTAAAGGTCTAAGTTGCACAATGCCCACTTACCTGTTCCCCTTTGCCTCCTTTCATCCCACGCACACCCTCTGCTCCCTTTTGGACATAAAATGACACATTAGATGAGATGTAATATAATATCAGCTTTGTTAGGTAAATAGCTAAATGTATTAAGGTATCTTACCTTAACACCACGAGGCCCTGGATAGCCGATAGAACCTTGGGGACCAGAGTGACCCTAAAAATGAGAACATTAATGCTTTTTTCCCTGCGGTTGTGCTCCTTCAAGCAGTCACATCAGAGGCTATTTTTCATTCTCCAAGAGCAACGACAACTCAGAGATGCTTACTATCCCGTCAATGCCATTGTATTGTTATCATGAAGTCGAAAAAGGAGAACAATACTACTCCAACAGGTGGCAGTGTTGAATATCGAAACGAGAGGAACAAAGCAGCCATCCAGTAAGACAGTGGCAGCGCTGCAGACTGCAGAGTCTGTGTATGGATCACTGATACATTGCACAAAAAGATGGGTTCAACTTTTAAAGACACGATTTCTACCATTGCTACCACTGATGCAAGCAGGTATGGCAAATGTTTTCTGCAAGAACACTATAATAATACTGATAGGCCCAGTAATAATAAGTAACCTATAATTGTAAAACATTAGACAGCAGTTTTTTGCAGTGTGATAGTTATGTTGACATGTTAGAAAGTACTAGTCCTGCAAAAGGAGGAATGCAGGATGAGATTTTGTTGCCAACTTAGGAATTTGTCTGAAAGTGTGATTGTACTTAAGCTAATTTGCCTAACACACTATTTTGAGTATAATAAACATTAGGTTCTACAGCAGTTTCAGCATTCATCCATATAGGCTATGAAGATATGAAATAAATCATGAGATTCTAAAAATGTGATCATGAGATATTATGGGTCATATTATGCATATACTGTAAAAAATGACTTTAAAAGAATATCCCTTACAACTCCCCCCTTTTCTCCAGGAGGGCCTTCTTTTCCAGGATGTCCCTGCGTAAAAAAAAAAAAAATACATTACAATAATACCTAAAATTAAATGAAACATAGTGCAATAAAGAAAAATGAAAAAAACAATGAAATTGAAAAAAAAAAACAATGAAATCATATTATTTGCCATTAATGACTTTCTCAGCAAAAAAAAAGTTTTTCTTTTTCATTTCAGTATATTACAGTTTGAAGTGGTAGTGAATACAGAAATGGATAATCTTTTGGAGACATTTTAAGCAAAAAGTCTGCCATTACAGAACATTAGAAAATACTTACTGGGGGACCATCTGCACCAGCCAGTCCTTGTAATCCTTGTTTACCAGGAGGACCCTACATAGAAATATACCTCGATATGAATCTATATCTATATGAAGCTTTAAGTGTACAGCATGTCAAATCAACAGACATAACATGTCATTAAAGTCAGCCAACTAGATGTGTCTAACTGAAAATCATTCATTCCAAACCTGAGTTTGAACCATACATAGTGAAACACACAGCAAACACTGAATGTTGCAGTTTTCTGTGTGAAAGTATTGTCATATGTATTGGGCAACACATTTCATTTGAATTTTTTATTTTATTTTTTTTAATAGATTTTTTTTTTTTTTTGCCTTTTTGCCTTTAATCGGATAGGACAGTATAGAGGTGGACAGGAAACAAGTGGGAGAGAGAGATGGGGTAGGATCAGGAAATGACCTCGGGTCGGACTCGAACCCGAGTCCCAGGAGTTATGGTAAGACGCTCTAGCCCACTCAGCCACGGCTGCCCCCAAGCCCATTTGAATTTAAATGCATCATCCATCCCACAGCAGTGGTCAGCCTCCTGCTGCGCTGCTGCTGTGTAATTCACTTTGCAATGATCAAAGCAACAATAGCCATTTGAGTGACAAATGTGACAAGCTGCTAAATATGGATGACTACAGCGAATAAAAAAAGTGAAACACATTTAACCTAGTCATGTTATAAGCAACAGGAGCAAATACAGATGCTTTAGCAGCAATTATTATTATCAACCAATTCAGAAAGTGTGCAGCTTTTGTGTTAACATTGTGAGTACACAATTATAAAGCTTTGTGTTATAGTTAGTACACAAGTACGGGCATCAGAAATATGCCTTTGCGCTTCAGCTTCGATTAGTGTTCCTAAAACAGGCCATTTAAAGACCAAAACCTTCTTACTGCTTTGCTGCCATCCCAGCACATTGCTATTTTTAACTCACATTTTTATCTTATAAGCATAACTACACTACATCCTAATCCTTTTATCTTTCTCTTTATATTTTGTGCAAACTAGTTCTTAATATAATTGCTCAGTCAGAGTTACAGTTTCTTGCTTTTGACATCATTATTCCTAGATGGGTTTCCACTGTTGACCCTAACCCCAACCTTAAGGCGAAGAAGAAGAAGAAGAAGAAGAAGAAGAAGAAGAAGAAGAAGAAGAAGAAGAAGAAGAAGAAGAAGAAGAAGAAGAAGAAGAATGTGTCTAGCCTCTCCATTTATCTGTGGATGTCGTTCCTCTATGCTGCTTGGGATATAAGTTTCCTCTGAATGCTAAAATGATGATCTATCTCTGTGGGAGAGGGGTGTTGAAATACTGTAGTTGGGGCAGTTGGGGGCTGTGTGTATTTGTGTATTTGTGTGTTTCTTGTGGGGGTTGGGGGTGTCCGTGCACAATTTGAGAACCCTGCATTATACTGTATGTCTGCCAGAGCATGAGTGTCTGTGTGTGTCTGAGTTTACAGTTTCACTTCACTCAGCAGTATTGTGGTCCAAAAGCATGAGAACCCATGAAATCTGCTACATCACTTATGTTAGTGGGTGGAAACGAAGCTCTGTGTAATAATAAACGACAGCAAGGATTTAGAGGTTCCATGGGATCCACTTACTTTCTCACCAGGTGGACCAATTGGGCCTTGTGAGCCTGGCAATCCCTGGAAAATGATAGAATTATGAATGTAATTACTTGCAAAGGGAACATACATACATATTAAAATTTTGGAAATAATGATCATAAGTCCAACATTTTATTTGACAATTTTGTCAAACTACTCAGCACAAGACAGCATGGTGCTTAAAGGACAACTTAAGTAAAATTTCAACAAGACCTCTATTACTCAAGCTACTTGAGACTAGCCAGTACTGAAGATGCAAGAAATTGTGGTCCAACCAGAGGTTTCCTTGAGCAGAGAATTAGAACTGACAACAAACCCATGGGGGGAAGAACGTTAAACTGTATTTTAAGATCTTAATATCCTCCAAATGTCACCCCAAAGAGTTATGTCACATCAGCAGAGACATTACAAAAAAGCACTGGAGTGTGTATGACTACAAATGACTAACAAAGTGGTCGCTCAAGGCAGTATTGGACTTGCTGTCATCTGAGTTTATCTGAGCGAGCACTGTAATTATAAAAGAAATGAAGCCCTTTCTCAGAGAAAAGAAAAGAAAATAAGGTAGACAGAAAATAACCAATTTAGACATACCTGTGGACCTGGAATACCCTGCTGGCCCGGAGAACCTGGCTCTCCTTGTACACCCTAGAAAAGAACATTTATTTTGTCAGTTTTGTTAACCTAAATACTTTTTGGTTACTTTAGAATCAGCATAATCTAACCGTCTCATCAAGTCAATCAGTCTATGATCCAGTTTTTTGAGGCTTCCTAGTACCATTATCTGAGCTGAGAAATTGGTACAACGTAGAAGGAATGTGCAAACTTGCCGAAACAAAAATGTCATGCCCTCATCAGTTTGTGTTGGCTGCTGTTTCACTATTTTATCTGCGCTTCACGGAATTTGGTCATTCTCATACCTATTGACAGCACTTCCCAATGTGAGACAACAGGGCTATGGGTTGACCCACTCCGGATAATTCCTTACATTATAGCCTTTTAATTAACTTGCAGACATTTTCTAGTCTTACAGAAGATGTAACTGATATTTTATTTGTCAATATTTCCCATATATTTTCCATTAAAAGTACAAATTGCCTATACAGTCATTCAAGACTCAAAGACACATTGGGTAGGGTACGCACGCTGTTAAAACCTAGAAGCTGTTACAATAAAGTTGTAAAAAGGTGCTAGCTAAAGCATGTCAGATTTATGTAAACAAATCTATAGATGCAAAAGCCCAGGCCCAAAAATCTGTTAAAAGAAGAAGAAGGTCCGGACACTGCTGCTGCTCCCAGTTTATTAAACACAACGTTTCGACCAGTATGGTCTTCGTCAGCTACACCTATTGAAGTGTAGGCCTATTGTTTTAATTGACCAATTTTTTAACTTCAACATGGCCACCATATAGACATCTGAGCAAATGCAAACATTGGTTTTCTGATTCCTTATACAATGCCCTTTCCAAAAATATAGTTTATCTGTTACATATCTACAGCAGGTGTGCGGCCAGTTTTATGCTCTTGAATTTTTAAAAAATAATGCCTAAAATAATGACCTCAGATGAATTTTGTGAAAAGCGGAAGACGGAAGAGGGCTTAGAGACTGCAGAGGAAGACCTTTTTGCATTTGCATGGACCATCTTATGTAGTTGTCTACTGTCTTACAATTTTACATGATAATGATTTAACCTACTCTGCGCTCGAAGTGAAGCTCACTTCTCCGTGGTCTCAACTAAATGAAGTTAATGCTACTTGGTCACATTCACGATTAATCTATGTTTTTTTCTCATTGGTTGCTGAGGTACATCTTATCCAGATACAGCAAAACTATTTTCTCATAGGCTGTTGTGCAGCAAGTTTAGTTTTCTTTTGATTGGCTGTTAGTGACAGGCTCAATTTAGAACTATCGTGGAGACCGATAGGAGACTTGTGCAGATGTAGAAACATGGCAGAATAAATAAATCGTTTTTCTGCGTGGGAAATACAATGTGTGGCGGGAATGCGTGACTAAAGACCGAAATGATTTAGTGTCACACTCAATGCGTGACAGTTGAGAGCCCTGCATTACTATCATAGCAGGTTAGCCTAGTATAGCTACAGTAGCTCATGTTTTCACCAGTTTAGTAATCTACTGTATTTGTTTCTTTTAGCGTTACAAAAATCAAGGATGGCCACGTCTGTTAAGTCTGAAGTCTTGAGAAAAGACTCATGTGATCTGACCGTAGCTTGTGATCGTTTTGCTTTACCATATTTCCTTTGGGTCCTTGTTGACCGTCTAGTCCTGGGAGACCCTATGATCAAAAGATTACATCAAACTTCTAATACAGATAGTGATACAAATAAACTTTAAATTGACATGAAACACCATAGCATCTGACAAACCCGCTGCCCAGGTGAACCAGCAGATCCTCTAGGACCCAACAATCCTCTAGGACCCTATGGAAGAACAAAAAAAGAAACAAAACATACTAAGATTAAGAAAACATTTCAAAACATTCAAATTGTTATAGCTGAAGTAGATTGTTGCAACAACAATAACCAGTGGTGGACCATCACACACCTTCCATACCTTATCAGGCCTTGATATTTAGTTAAATGGCTGAAAGAGGAATATGTCTTTTCCAATATGGGGCATGCAACTGCAAATTTAGTCTAGCTGAGTTTATGGAATATTCTTTCTAATATTTCTAATATTTAATTGTTAAGAGGATATGCCACCTTTTAATATCATTTACCATCTTAGCTGGAGTAACATATGTGGGTATTAGAATTTTGGTCTTAGTACATGCATTTTCCTAATCTGGCATCCACAATATTTGCTTTATTAAATTAAGGCTAAATATACCATGCTCCATATACCATGCAATTCCGCCAATTTCCGCCATTCGATAGCATACAACATTTCAATGTGTCTCTTGTTTGTATTACTTGAAGTAGGCCTAGCCTACTGTTAACTCAAGCCTACAGAAAGCTGCTTTTGCTTCTCCAGTTACACGTACACGCACTCACACACGGGTGAAAGATGCGTCTGTTGTCTCTGTCTCTGCTGTTCCGAACAAAAATAGTTAGGCTACAAAGATGATAAAGTTAAGACTGACTGCTACGGTGAACAGAAAATCTAGACCAAGGCCTACTAGCTTACCAAAAATTGGATTTCTGGTAAAATGGTTGGCATAGATAATTCCGATAATTCCAATAATTCAGATAATTCCTGCACCTGCGATAGCACCATGTACTGCCAGGGGCGCCTGCAGGATTGAACTGTAGGGTACGCACAAATGCCCCGCGCAAAAAAAAAAAAAAAAAAAAAGTGTGTGTGCGTGGGTCAGCCGCTCTTCTTTAGAAATCAACTTAAATAGGCTACAACGTGAACTTGAACTTGAATTTTAAAATTGAACTACATGAACATTAACTCGCCTACATAGATTATGTACGATAAACTCGACAGTGAACTTTTGTTGCATTCACACACACACATGCGCGCGGGCGGCACTGCGTTACTTTAGGGGGAAAACCAACTTTTTTCTGTCATTATATGGGAAGGACGTGTCTTGGACAAATGAAGACTCCTGGTTCTCACATTCGCGGAGGGTTAATTTGGGTTTGTGAGCAGCCTATCCTGTTGAAGGTAGAGGACATCATGCATGTATGATGCATCAATTAGGTCTAAATCTAAGCGCTTTGATGCTGTTGCTGTTGTTTTGAAATGTAGGCAAGCGAAGATTTCGCACAACTCAGGAAATTGTTTGTGATATTGTCGGGTTGGCTTAACAATATTATGAATGAAGTAGGCTATGCTTATTTCGAAGGAATTACTGCGTGGTGTAGACTACACCAACTTCTTGCACTATAGCTGCCCGGTGTAGGGACAGGGCCTCTCCCCCTCCCCTTTGCCTTCCACTGGTGCGCGAAACGAAGGGCGCCCACAACTCGCAAATGGCCCATTGTAAGAAAATTATAATGCATAGCCTAGTGTGATAGATACAACCATGCAAGCCTCCTAAAATAAATTTGCCTATTGACACATTTAAAACATTTCAATAGGCTACTTCAGAACTTGACAAATCTCTACAAATGACAAATCTCTCCGCCCGATTCTCGCTTGCGCGTCTCTCTCTCTCTCTCTCTCTCTCTCGCTCGCTCGCTCTCCCAAGGTACGCACAGTGCGTACAGCCGTACGCCTGGAGGCGCCACTGTGTACTGCTGCTAGCTAGCTAACCCTCATAATTCCGCACCCCCTCACAGGTCTCAAACCAGCCACCTCGTCAACTACAATCCACCAAAATGGAGTGCTTCCAACTCAGCAGTTGGAAATCCGGTGTGATAAGGACCACAAGTACTTTGCAACATCATAAAAAGTTTGGACATTTGCCGGTGACAATAACTTTGACACCTTTGTGTAGAGTCGATGAAGACCGGACTCTAGCTTCTGGGTGTATACCGCTAGGTGCAAGTAGCCAAATCGCTGTTTTAAACCATAAAAAGTAGCCCCATATGTTAATAGTATAATAATGACAGTTCCAACATTTAAATCGAGGCACTGGAAACTTGCAATTGTACAGTTAGCTACTTATAGCCAGGTCCGGATATTCAATATTCTGTAACCCTGTAGGCATTTTTGGGGAAAAGTTGTTATACAGCATTTTTGGAAAGTTCAAAGTCCCCTAAATACAGATCCACTGTATAACATTTGAATCAGGGCCCCAATTTCTGGTCATTTGTGGTGAAATATGAATGCATTTTATATAGGCGAAAACAATACAGGTATATAGGGCAAAATTTTTAACTTTTATATATCACCTTAAAACTTGCACACTTTTTAACTGACATTAAGAGAAAGATTTTTTTGTATTACAAGTTTTTCTGAAATCTAATGTTTTCATATGCAAATGAGCCCAAATGTACTGATTTATGCGCTATATTTTGTCCAGGAAAAGTCGCCTTTTACGACACACTAATTGTAAAATCATTTTTTTCAGCTTGGATCATTTGTATGTGATGTTCAGATCAGCATACTAAAAGTCCTAAGAAATCCAAGTTGAGGAAATAAATGGGAAGTCGATTTCCCATTGAAATGAATGGGATTTGGGAGTATTTTTGGAGGAAAATGTACACAACTAGTACATTTTGGCCTGAAGCATGAACAGGAAACTAATTTCACCATATATCCCATATAGTTCCTGAAAGCATACACCCTCAGGATGTGGTTTACCATGGCATGGTGTGACAGTGAGGTATGGCCCACCTTCCTCATTACAATAAAGGCCATAATTAAGAAATTTGGTGTTTGCAAATTAGGCTGTTTTTTTGTGACATTTAGGCCTGTGACATTTAGGGGGAACATTTTACACCCCATAAAGCATACATTTTCTGAGGGCTTATATCCTCAGGATTTCACCAACATTTTTTTTTCACATCCCACCCACCTACTTATTTCAAAGCCTATGCCTATGTTTAGGGGAAATGAGAAATTGGGTGCGTTTCTCATACAAAAGTGACCATAGAATGTAGGAAAAGTAATTAACATCCATATGTTATACTTTTTTTAAAAAGCAGGGAACCTCAGGATCTCAGTAAAAATAAGTTGAGACAGGTTCCACCCCCCTCCTCCTTTTGATATACATTTATAGGTCATTTGGTGTTGGTGATTTAGGCATATAGCCAATGCATTTGGACTTGAGGAATTAAGAAGAAATGAATCTACCCCTTAAGCTATACCTTTTCTGAAAGCATACACCCACAGGGTGTCATATATAAATTGTGACAGATCAAAAATGATTTTACAATTAGTCTGTCGTAAAAGGCAACTTTTCCTGGACAAAATATAGCGCATAAATCAGTACATTTGGGCGCATTTGCATATGAAAACATTAGATTTCACAAAACTTGTAATACAAAAAAATCTTCTCTTAATGTCAGTTAAAAAGTGTGTAAGTTTAAAGGTGATATATAAAAGTTACAAATTTTGCCCTATATACCTGTATTGTTTTCGCCTATATAAAAATGCATTCATATTTCACCAAAAATTACCAGAAATTGGGGCCCTGATTCAAATGTTATACAGTGGATCTGTATTTAGGGGAGTTTGAACTTTCCAAAAATGCCGTATAACAACTTTTCCCCAAAAATGCCTAGTGCTTCTTATTAAGAGCTCTTTTTCAATATCTGGTCCTGGCTATTACCACTCAGCGATATGCCCCTGGAAACTACAAATACCAAGCGGTCTTCTCTGGTCTGCACAAACATATCAACATTCCGCTCCCTGGCAAACGTTCAAACTTTTTTTGATGTTTCAATATACTGTACATGAAATCCTTATCACACCGGCATTCTCCTTTAAGGTAGGGTTGTGAGAATTGACCAGTTGACCACGTACTGCCACCAGCTAGGCCAAGCTATTTGGCATCCATTACACTAAAAGAAAGCAAGAAAGTGATAAAGAGAAACAAAGGCTTTCCAAATGATTACAAGGAATACAAGAGCAGAAGCAACAAACACACATGAAATCAAAAGGCTTTTGGACACTGTTATACCCAAATCTACTTCAATTCCTCACCTTGGAGAAATAAAACAAAGACCATCATATGCAACCTCAAGAGCTTCTGTTACGAGTCAGTTGCCTTATCACAAGCACAGCATGTCATTAAACATTTAGGAAGGCAAAACAGGGGCCAAAGGCCAAAGATGTTTTCAATTGAGTAAGTGAACTTCATGTACTAGTGCGAAAGTATAATTAACTAAATGACAGAAAACAATGTGGAGGAAGGAACAACATGGCTCACTTCTCTAAAACCAAGTGGACACACTGTATAAGGGTCATTCATCACTTCGCATGTTCTACGTCAGGGGTGCCCAAATGCAGGCTCACAGGCCAAATATAATCTAAATGGAAATTTCAGTCACTGAAGGGAATTATTTCGGCAGTCAGAGAAGAGTGGAGATTTCTGAAAACTCTGTCCACCTTCTGTGGCTGTTTTGGGTTGTTGCGTAAATGGAGTTCTCCCTTTTGATAGAGGAGGAGAACATGAGCCTAGCTATTTTTATAGATACCCAGGTACTTTGTAAACAAAGCAAAAGCACAGTGCTTGAAGATGGTGACTGCAAGTTCATGTAATGCGGAATTAAGGGTGAAGGGTATGGCATTGCAATACCTTGCCGCCGTTGAGTAGCCTACTTTTTACAAATTTAGTTTAGCATCGAATGTGTCCACATTTCCATAGAAATTCATGAAAATGCTTTGAGTGCCACTAGTTTGAACAGCTCTGTTGCGGTCTGCCCATAGTATTTCATGTCCATGACGGTTTACGGTTGCCAATATCCACAAACTGTCCATTGAAATGTTACATCAACCATTTTGCCTTAAGAATTCCTCAGGCAAAGTTATAGGCCTAATTACAGCCTTAAGCCCCAAAACGTAAACACAGTTCTGGGGTATCTAGTTAGAAGTACAGTATACTGGGGTATGAAAAAATGGGTTCTGCCCAAGCCTACTAACCACCTCGGCATTAGTCTTCAGAGCTTTCCTTTTCATTAACCCTCAGTAGCATCATTCTCACACATTCTGCTTTTCCAACCCTCAGCCCATTGTTCTGCGACACGGCAGCACACACGAAACCTTGCTTGGTGCAGCATCACAACTCCCTTCTTCCCTCCCCTCTCCAGCTCCCCCAGTCAAGAGCCTGTCCCTAGCCCCCCCCCCCCCCCCCCCCCAAGTCTTCAAGCCAGCTGCTCCCTTCCTTCCCTCTACACTTTACCCCAATCACCTCCAGAGGTGGTCTGATTCTGTCCCCAGCAGCAACAGCTTTCTGTTAAACAGGACAGTAGTGAGGGCCTATGGACTCCAGACAACATTAGTAGCAACAGTGTCACTACTCCCTCCTCCCCCTCTTCCCCTCCGCCCACCAACACCCCCCAGTCAGGACCTGGTCCCAGGCTACCCCCCTCCAGCTGATCTTTGAGTTGATTGCTCCTCCTCTTAGCCTCTCCCCTCCCTTTAATTTCCCGAAGCTGCTCTGGATGCGAACCTCAACCCCTTTAATTTCCAACCAGGAAACAATTATTTACAGGCATGAACTGGTTCTGGTAGCGACATCATCACTACCTCCTTTTTCCTTTTTTTCCCCAAGCAGGATATCAGTCCCAGGCTGTTCCCCCTCCAAATTGTCTCTGGGACAACTTCTCTCGCCCGTTCCCCTCTTCCCACACCCCATTTCAGTTCCGGAACCATGCTGGACCTGTCCATGCAATTTGTTTTTTGGCACCACACAGGTGCTATGAAACAGACAGTTTCATTCCATCTGCCTACTCATACTCTGAAACAGCCATGCTCCCAGCAGGCTCTAATGCACCTTCCTCGCTATCAGATGTTCTTATTGTTGCTCAAGAATGGACTCCATCAGGTTCTTTGCATTAAGCAGCAAGGCATTGAAGAGTATCATTCTGTTCTGTCCACATGCTTGTACAAAAGCCACAGCAGCACGTTTCTTTCATCATTTGTTGTGCTAGCCCCTTTTGGACCTAGTCGCGGCAAATTGTTTTGCCTAGAGAGTACGTCTAGCTAGGTTGTACTCAGACATCAGTGGTGTCTACCCAATCACAACGCTCAAGGTTGTATTCAGACATCGGTGATGTTAAGTCAATCACAACATTCTATGTGGACAGGGTGGGCTTAGCGTAGTTTGAATCAGCTTGTCTGTTGCTGTGAATGCTTATAGCCAGAGCCAAACAAATCAACTTCTCTGGCTCTGGTCCTACCACTATCAAAAGGCAGTTTGAAAGATTCCACTTCAGAGGGTGGTGTTAATCAGTTTCAACTGCATTGGTGTTGATGGAATTAACAACAGAAGGACCCTCAAAACAGGAATGGTTTTGCATACAGAGGTCATTTCAAGTTTCTCAGTCTTGAGCTTTTTTAGGCTGGCTTTCCACTCAAACTGTTTTGGCTAGAGGCATTATCATATTGGAAGCATGAGACAAGTCCTTCACTCTACAGAAAACTCCTCCAGGGTGGCACATACACACATGCCATAGCAAGGATATTTAATGTGTCTCCAAACTCAATCTTCAGAACATGGGGGACATTTCAGGACACAGGCAGTTAGGAGAGCTGGAAAGGGCTATAAAAGGTCCTCAACCCATCGGCAGGACCAATACCTGCACCTTTGTGTAAGGAGCAACAGCTTAAATACTGCCCCTGCCAACAGAATGATCTCCAGCAGGCCACAGATGTCAATGTCTCTGCCAAGACAATCCAAAACAGACAATCCAAAACAGACTTCATGAGGGTGGGTTGAGGATGCAAAATCCAATAGTGCAGTCCTGTGCACCTTTTTTCTTTCACAGAAGAGAGCAGGTTCAGCCTGAGCACCTGCTAGAGGCGAAGTCTGGAGAAGACATATATCCATGGAAAGATGCACAGACTTCTATGGGCAGCCTGACTGCTATTAGGATGAAAACCTTGAACCCCATGTCAGACCCCCTGGGGGCCACATGCGGCCCGCTGAGCTATTTAATCCGGCCTGCGGAGCCTTCCCAAAGTACAATAATTTATCTTTTAGGCAAGGAGATTTAGATTATAGGTCTAAATGATCAAAATTGTTGTAGTCATGAAATACAAATCCCCCCTTTTAACCCTGCATGTTAACATGTCCTCGGAAGAAAGTGAGGCTACTGGGTTGAGACTTGCCAATTTACCAGCATCAACCGGTTGACGTTTAACACCTGGCCCAAAAGTGAAAATCTAAACGCCAACGTGGCCCTTCGACCAAAATAATTGCCCACCCCTGCAGTAGGTTCTAGGTTCCTTCTGATGCTTGGCAATGCCCTGCCTTATGCTGCCAGTGTATGCAGGCAGTACCTGGAGGATTAAGGAATAGATACATTGAAAGGCCCTATGATCATCTCACTGACAGAACACCTGTGAAATATTGTACAGGACCTCAGTTATGCCCTTACACAATCTGGGAGGACATCCTACAAGATGCCATCTGCCGTCTTTTTCACAGGGAGATCTGAAGTTTTAAAATTGTTCCTTTAATTTTTTGAGCAGGGTACATTTCATGCAGTCCTCATCTCAGGCCATGCTTGTGGCAGTGGAGGTGCCATCCAACCATCTGATTCACCACCGATCCCAATCAGTGATGCAAGCTGCTTGCTACCTAACCTGACTCCGCCAGATGGACTTGCTCCCGCAATTCCATCTGGGAACCCTCCGTTGAAGTAGTTATGGTTCCATAGTTTCGTTTTCGTTAGTTTAGTTTTGGCTGATTGGATAAGGCATCTGTCTATCACTTCCTATGTTGGTGATAGACGGGCCAAATCAACCAATCAGACCAACGAAGCATATGACGTACTAACATACGTAGCCTACATGTTCTTTAGACCCGCTTCTCGTTGCGCCACACCTCAACCCGCCTCAAAGCCAACGCTGATTGGTTTGTTTGTTTGGCAGCCTGCTCCAAATTCTCGTCAATGGAGAGTAGACAGACTGAGCTGCGAGTGAAGACCTGAAGCTCGCGAGATCAGTTTGGTCTCACGAGGCTACTTGCTACCCATGATAACACTGCTTTTGGTCCTTAACTGCTTACAAATTCTTATTCTTCTAATACTTCCAATACGCAAGCCTGTTTTCCTTTCTAAGTGCCTTCACCATGAAAAGGCACTTGAATGGACCAATTGTGTACTTTGATGCTTCACAAAACAGAGTACACCATATCGCAAACACCATATCGCCATCCCCCCCACTACTCAACATAAGATATTGTGTTCATTCATGCGCAAGCTTCCTTTTTCCAGGTTTATGGATGATGGTGAGGCATTGACAAACTAAAGCACTAGTACCTCAGAAAAGTTCCACCATTGTGACTAACAGTTCAGTATCTAGCCCTAGGCTACTGTCAAATAGGCCTACAGGATCAGCTGTATTGAAACACTCATCAAGAGACAATATCAACTCCATTACTTAAAACATTCAGAGTAAGAAACATAAATGCAACTCTTTGACAACAATGACAAAACTTGAGGACAGTGTAAAATTGTTAGCTGTACTATAACTGTGCTGTATTGTACTAAGCTAAAACAACAACCAATACCAGGAATTTGTGGTAAACTCAAAGATTAGGCCTAACTTGTGTTCAAATAATCTCTATGAATATCTATGATTAATGAAGAAAAAATAAATAAAAAACAAAGTAAAATGGAATAATCCTTCAAGAAATAACAAGGCACCACTCATGGACCTCAGTTCTCGGGCCCTGTGCACTTTAGTCATGTACAGTGTACTATAGCTATTTGTACAACAACTATAGCTATTTAGTATGTAACAACTGCACAAAGAACTTTGCTTTGAAGAGACGGTATTTGCCCTACACAGAATACAGGCGCACTGTTACGAGCAGTGTTTGTAAATGCCACGGAAATATGTAATTAAATGCACTTTGCGTGTACGTCCCACTTTGTGCAGGGGAACTCCCAAATCCCTCTCATAACGCGCAGTTTGCCCGAAAACGCTCACATGCCAATCCATTGCATTTTACGTCATATGGTGGCTCTGGTATTGGCCCTGAGCTATGAACAGACAGTCTTTGGTATTTTTTGCTCTCAACGGTGCCTTCCAGGCAGACAGCCTTCAAGGCACTACTCTACTCAGTTTAGGGTTAGGATGAGGGTTGAAGGGGTTAGGGTTAGGAATAGGGTAAGGGTAGTGCCTTTTAGGCTGTGCTGCCTGGAAGGTGCTGTTGGGGGCAAAAAACACCATTGAGCATGTAAAGACACTATGATAGACATTCGTAGCGCCCAATAAACGGCTCTGGACAATCGTAAACAGTGCTTCTGCTACGAGAAAAGCAATAGGTGGGTCTCTAGACTAAATATCACTTGTGATTTTAGTTTGGCGTTCGCCAGGCTAACTGCACCCTGTCTTTGTGTGGAAATAGTGCTTGGAAAACGGATAGCGCCATCACAAAATGGATGATAAATCTAACTCTATGTGTTTTCCTGTAATGTTGTCCTGTAAAGTTTTTCTTGAACTGCAAACCTAGTTTACACACAGGTACCAATACAGTGACCTGAACCTGAACCTACAGTAAAGATGTGTTCACTTTGCTCCCTTATTGGGTCAAGGTCTGTTTTAACGTATGGTCCACCACTGACATCAACAACTTCAACATAATCAAGAAGAAGAAAAAGAAGAACTTGTTTACACTGAACTTTCATTTGTTAGATGCTGAACTATAAAAAAGATGTGTGAAAAAAATATTACACTTTAATTATGCTTTAAATGTACTTTGAATGCAGCATCTTTCAAGACTTACACTCTCTCCTTGAACTCCTCTTGGGCCAACCTCTCCATCCTCTCCCTGCAGATAGAATTGTATGGTTTCAAGTTAAAGGTTTAGATATAAACATACACCTAACCCAAACTAGGAAGTAACATACACAGAATTGTATGGTTTAAAACTAAAGGTTTAGATATACTGTAAACATACACCAAACACAAGCTAGGAAGTAACAGACACTCACTCTAGGGCCATCGTCTCCTGGAGGACCAGGTGGGCCAGTTGGTCCATGTTCACCCTGTCAGAGATGAAAATGGAAATCATCAGTTCCTGTTTTTTCCCTGTTCACTATGGGCTCATAATTAGTCAATATGAAAAAACACACACTTGGAATCACTCTTCACTAACAAATGCTTAGTAGTAGTAGTGTGTTTTGCCTTTGCCATTGAGAAAAAAAAATCCATTAGTGGGTTGCCATGCCAAAAGGTAAAGGTACAGTATACCTGAATTGGGACAAAGCCATATTATTGAAATCCAAAATAAAATTTTCTGTTTATATTAATTTGTCATGACAAAGAAATCCTCAGGTAATGTCATCCTGATTAATGTCAATTTGTCATTAGACATCGCATACAAATTTACTGTCAACTTGTCATGATTAAGACAACTTCTGGTAATGTCACATCGATTCAAGATTTCATAATCAATACACCCCAAATAATGTCAACTTGTCATGACATTAACTGAATAATATTTAATGTCATAAACATTCTTGAGAAGTTCATACAGTTTATGAGAAGTTCATGACAGCATTATGTCATAGTTATGACGGTGTGATGCCACTCTTATGACGGTACCTTCAAATAAAGTGTTACTGAATGTTCTCTGAAGGCCCGGATGTCCACGGTTATCAGTATTTCATTTTTTTTTTTTTAACTATTTCAACTATTTTCAAAACTATTTCATGCACTCTAATCAGCTTTTTGACTCATGGTGAATTACAGTAGGTGTCTTGAAGAATACCGATACTGAAAATAGCCCCATTCCTTCTGGCATTTATGGCGAAATGTCTGTGATGTTTTGGGGTTGTTTTAGTTCCGAAGGTTCTATTAAGATTTGGGTGGATGCCATCATGAACACCATGAAATACTTGGCCATTAAGTCAATAAAAGTGGGCCATGCTTGGCTCAGCCAACCAAAACATAAGTTCATATAAACAAAAACATAATTTGCTTTTCTGGGAAGAGGAAGGGTCTCAAATCAGTTTCTTGTGTTCTCCAATTTTGTGGGATGCCAAAGGAGATGAATGAAATGTGTGGTATTAGCTAACGGCATAACCGTGGCACATACAGTACCTTTTTGATACAAAAATACTTTAAAATGTATTGCTTCTTATCAAATTAAATGTAATCTCCTTCAAAGTTATATTTTTTACTCAATGTTTTCATTATGTAATTCAGGAAAATGACTACAAGTTTAATTTACCAGGGGTGCCAATAATTAAGGAGGGCGCTTTTTATCCCCCCATAGGCATAATTATAATGGCCATAAAGAGGGCATGGGTACAACACACAAAAAGCTAGCATCAATGCTATCCTTTTTGTCTGATTTGCTTCAGCTCTCAGATGGTACTAACCAACTCTGGTTACAAACAGTCCAAATGTGCATGCAAAGATTTAATGAATAATTAAAGTGTGATCAAAATACATTATTTTGGTACATTACTGCTTGGTCCAAATTTCCAATTGTGTCCAAATTGAATTTGAAATTTATTGGCACATTAATACAGGATTACAATCCTCTGCCTTGTGTAGGCGACTTTTAACCACCTCCAACGTGCACTGATACTGTATGTACAGTCAACCATTCCACTGACTCTTACCCTATGTCCTTTATCACCAGGAAGCCCAGGAAGTCCATCAAATCCACGATCACCCTGTCAAATTCAAACAGTGTTAATGGTGCACTTTCCCTGTGTAACTGATTATTTGGAATGGATAATTCATGAGTTGTCTTTATGGTACTTTGGTGCCCTTTTCATAGGACAAATGGAATACCTTGGCTCCTGCCTCCCCAGGGGCACCGCGGGCTCCATCCGTCCCTGCACGACCCTTTAACCAGAACACACAAAAATAACATCCTGATTAGGTGGTAATCTTTTCAACAAAAAAAAAGAATGAATCCACCATGCTTCTGTGATCATCTGGTGAATCAACGGACAGGGGACAATCTTGATTAAAATGAAGAAACAGCACAGCAAAGAGTGGTAGTCTTGTTTGCACAACTAATGAGACTTGTGTGCACAACTAATGAGATTGAGATTGGTCTGAGTACTTGGTCATTATCTTGCACTTCCATTAGTAATCAATACGTAGATCAAAATGCCTATAACCTATTGGACAGATCTATAAACAATCTGGGGTACGTCTCTAGAAATCATTGTTGGCTAACAACGGTGGTTTTGATCGTTCGTCCTGTCACTCGCAAGTTTGGTGTGCCCACAAATGAAAAACAGTTGTCATGTCTCGATGATGCTTGTTCTCATCGATGGATCAAGCTTACCAAAGTGGACTATTACACTGACAACCAGGGTTCAATCTTGAGCTTTTTCTTAATTTTCAATTTTTTAGCACAACTCCTCAATAAATTTCTTTGAAATCAAGTAAACTGCATGTATTTTGTCCACGATCACAAGAAAACCAAGAATGCTTTAAAAACAACGCCTTGACTAGTAAAAGTAGACGCACCCGTCAAGATTTGAACATCCAACCTTCCAGTGTCAAGTCTGAAACTTTACCATGAGACCACTGGTAGGACAGAGGATGACAATGACATTTGATGTACTTGACAAACATTCATATTTCGATAAGAGCTATCTTTTAGTTTAAATTAAATGATGATGAAAATGACTTTTTATGCCAAATTCAGGGCAGACTTTAAAAAATTTACCGTAATGACAACAAACAACAACCTACAGGTAGACTGGTACTGGCAAAATAGACCAACACATCTCAACCAATAGTATTTCTCTCTGTCTCAACAACGACTTCGTTCGTGTGAATGGGCAAATGCGATAGAGGAACGAAGTGTTCTAGACACAGTCGCAGCTGGATCGTTATCTGTGTAGTACCAGTCTCGCACCATCATCGTTTAGCAACGATTGAGCTAACATTTGTAGAAACGCACCCCTGAATGGCAATTCCAATGGCACTTACTAAAGAGGGGTGTGTCATAATTCTAAACAAAACAAACATTATCAATGAATGGCCAGATAAGAAATTTTCAATTTACACTTTCTAGGCTTTCATGTAAAAAATACATAAAAGGGAAACTCAAAAATGCAAATCAAATGCAAAACGTAAAGAATGCAAAAGCATGGAACTTACTCTTTTTCCTGCTTTCCCTGGTAGACCAGTAGCACCTTGGATACCCCTGGGTCCCTTTAAAAGTACATGTCATGATCATTTTACGCTTATCACACATGTTTTATTAAATTTATATGACAGATCTGGAATACACACATGACTTATGTTCCGACCTTACAAATTTTTTTTACACTTACAAAGTTATCTTAACTCTTCTCTGAGTTTATGCATATCATTTGGGACTGCCCGAAGACCTATAATTTCTGGAAAACTGTGGTACAGACATTGTCAGATCTGATTGATATCCAGCTCCCCATGGATCCTGTATTACATCTGCTTAATAATGATTCCCAAATTTATATTAATGAAAGGTCAAAGAGGATTTGGCTTGCTGGTTTAACAGCAGCCAAGAAGATTCTTGTGCAAGTTTGGATCCCTCCCCACAATG
Source organism: Sardinella longiceps (assembly GCA_027497455.2). Lineage (NCBI taxonomy): Eukaryota > Metazoa > Chordata > Actinopteri > Clupeiformes > Clupeidae > Sardinella > Sardinella longiceps. The sequence continues at coordinate 26,313 of JAODXP020005256.1, read as the reverse complement.
TGTCCAAAAAACACTGGCTTTACACTTTTTTGGATATTCTTTTTTCTTGAACTTTCCTCTGCAAGGATTAATGGGGCCAAACCAAGGACATTACAAGCATGGAGCGATATAATTGCCAGAGTTAAAGACATTTTACTAGAAAACAACTAATGGAATTGAATGTGTATGTGTTGTAATGACTGTATTTGACTACTTGTGACTCCTATGTAGAGGAGATGGGGGGAAGGGGAAGGGAAAGGAAGGTATTCATTATAATTCAATTCAAGATTCAATTCAATTCAAGAATTTATTGTCATTGTCAGAAAAGGCAACGAAATTGTGTTAGGGGTACAATACTTAGTAGCAGCAGATTTCCAAGTAAAGTGCACAAGAGGTAAAAGTGACATCAGTGCTTGACCCCCCCCCCTCCCCCAGCCCCCCCTCCATCCATCCAAACTTTGTAAGATGTTTATTTCATGTATATTCTCATAAAACCTAATAAAAAATGAGTACAAACTCTTCTCTAAAAGGATCCCCAAAAATGGACCTCTGGTGATTCTAAACTAAAACTGACTAGTTAAATTCAGGGTAGTTATATATAGCTTAATAATGTAATCCATTTGAAGCTGCAGTTGACTTTAGTGCCCATACCATAGTACAGAAATGACAAGTTTATGGAACATGGCACAGAGTAGATGAGACAGACTGGACAATTGTGCACCACAGATGGTTTACAGATGTGGCTGGAATATACTGATAGCTAGGAAACTATTATGCACAATGCATTGTGGATAGAGACTCCACAGAATTGTGGGATACAAGCTTTCTTAAATGAAATTTAAACACTGACAATCATGTTGTACCAGTACTGAAACTATGCTGATTTGGACATATAAAGGTTCTTTTGACATGTTCAAACAGGTTCACTTGGATGTTGACAGGTTCACTTGGATAATGTGAACTACAGGTGTAGACCTCAGGCCAACAAAGCCCACAGGTGATGGAAACCTGGTGATGCTAGTAGCCTGAAAATTGTGGGCATGAATCTTGCCTACTGCTGTTTTGTTATTGAGCAAGGCATTTAACCCTAAAAAAAACCCTAATCCCATCTGACATGTTTGTCAAATGCAGTGTTAAGACCTATGGCATAGTTTTAGACATCATGGGGGTTTTCTGATTTTAAGCGCTGAAGAAACAGAAAGTTTGGCCACCCCTGCTTTAGGCAGTACATGTACAGTAGGTAGCAAGTGTGTAAGTTGCTACCCAAACTTTAAGAACAGATTTTAGTAACACTGGAGTGATGGGCTTGTACTCCTACCACAGTATTTTTTCGTTTGGTATCTGTACTTCCACTCAAGTGTGACTTTCAGGTATAGAACACTGTTGTTCATTCCAGTTAAACAGATCAACCCTTTTCTACATCACTTCAGAAAATATACTGGTATATTTTCCTGTACGAATGGCATTGCTCAGCCCAATCGCTAAACATACAGTATCTTTGATGCATCCTACCATACCTGAGGTCCAGACAGTCCTGGTTCACCTTTTCGGCCAGCGTGACCGGGGCCACCCTGAAGACAGAACAAGCCAAGCAAAATTTTCAACTTCAATGACTCATTCAACTAATGACTTTTGTTTGATTATTGGATTAGCATTACAGATCATATACAAAAATGTAATAAGAAGTATGACTATATGAGGATTCCACATAGCCAATTACAACCAGGATATAGTTTATGGGCATTTTATAACAACCACGATATAGTTTGTAGGCATTTTTATAACAACCAGGATATAGATTATACACATTTTATAACAACCAGTTATAGTTTGTAGGCCTGTTAAGATGTATTATTAGTCAGCATTATAGATTTGGGCAATAGTTTGTTAGGAACTCACCACTGGTCCGGCCCTTCCTGTGAGTCCGATTGGTCCAGGAGAGCCTCTCATGGTAAGCTGCAGTAGGGAAAGAGTCTTTACTCCATCAACAACTATGCACATTTTATGTCATTCAGGGGGAATTGACTTGAGAATCTAAGATTTAATTATTTGATTTGCACTAATAATAATGTACCTACAGTACAATTTATGTGATCTGCGCATTTAGCACAATCAAATGTAAAGCATTTTTAATGAATGTCAACTTAAAACATTATTCAATTTCCATTGACTATCAGTTAACAGAAATTATGGACGTAATTGTTTCTCTTCAAATCTGTATCCACATAAGCATTACTGAGAGTAAATGACTGCAATGACCTTTAATGTCTGCCAAAAAAATGAAGAATTTAAACAGAGGAAGAGAACAGGCAGGCCTTCAACCCTCTATTCCAACGTCTTTTACAAATATCATTGAAGATGGCAGACCAAGGAGTGATTTTCAAAGACACAGATGAGACTATTATATCCTATAAGGAGTAGCAGTCTCTAGTGTGCTGTCTCTTCAGTAGAGTTTCACTGAAATCGAGGTGAGGAATGTCCTAAAGGTTTAATGCAAAAAAGCTGAACCGATGGCTTCTGAAAACTTGAGCTGTTCAGCTAAACCCTGTGTTAATAAATATTTAATCCATCACTGGCAATCATCCTCACATGTAGTAGGCCTATGAATTTATGGCAAAAATTATAACCATGATTATTATAATAATTATATGAATACATGCATCTTAATTTGCTTTTTGCCTTTAATCGGATAGGACAGTATAGAGATGGACAGGAAACAAGTGGGAGAGAGAGATGGGGTGGGATCGGGAAATGATCTCGGGTCGGACTCGAACCCCGGTCCTCGGAGTAAATGGTATGACGCTCTAGTAACTCTTACATAATAACTTTTGGTGCGGTTTAAGAGTACTCTTAAAGTTAAGATCAAGTTCTTTGAGAATGGGTTTATTTCACACCTGAACATTCCGACATTCCATGGTAGTAAACAGAACATTCTATCTTTGAAATGCATTGGATTTATGCCTCTTTCTAACTGGAAAAAATGTATAATAACATAAAACATGTCTAAATTCACTTTCTTTCAAATAATACACATTTGAAGCACACAAATTGGGAGGTCCTGAATAGATTGAAGCTTCATGCACATAAATGTAAAACCACTTTTATCTATTTGGGACCTCCAAATTTGTGTGCTTCAAATGTGTATTATTTGAAAGAAAGCAACTTTAGACATGTTTTAAATGTTATTACCCATTTTTTTTCATGTCAGAAAGAGGCATAAATACAATGCATTTCAATTATAGAATGTTCAGCTTACTACCATGGAATGCTTTTAGAACCTCGGAATGTTCAGGTGTGAAACAAGCCCATAGGGCCTCTGGAGCTGTCCCAGACTTAAGAGCTATTTTAGCGTTATATTTTTTTTTGTGAATTACTCTTAGCAAAATACTGACGTGCCCATTTTTAAGGGTTTCTCCTAAATTCACCTGTTAGACGTTACTTTTGGCCTTAAAATGATATGCCACCATTTGAGGAAATACCTTATTTTCCTACTCTCATCGAGTTAAACAACTGAGCTTTACCTTTCTTCACTTCATCCAGCCATTCTCTGACTATGACGATAGGACTTTTAGCTCCAGCTTAGATCAAATTAGACCATTAGCATCCCTCCTGTTATAGTCTTGTAAAAGTGACTAAGAAGTCTGCGATTGTCCCAAATTAAAACCTGACTCTTCCTGACAATATAAAGTTGTTGACTTTCTGATATGTGGCTGATATGACATGCATAGTCCATCTATACATGTCTATTGAATGAGAGCAATTCCACGCTATTGGCTAAAAAAATCACAAAATATTGTTGGTCTTAGTGCACTTTGTAACTACAGAAGAGTCAGCAAAACTAGTCTAATCTGATTTAATGATCTATGCTAAGCTACAAAATGACCATTTCCCAATATGGTGGCGTGTCACTTTAAGATTCTTTCAGAATACAGCCCCAGGTCATCAGAAGACTAAACTGAAGGAGGAGTTTCAAAAGGTTCCATTATTCAAAATGCAATCAAAAATGGACATACTGCCATTACACACAGATGCACCAACACCCACACAAGCATAGACTTGAGATACTGCACTTCCATACACAGGACTAAATTCCCCCTCTGAAACTGCTATATTACACTTAACTCACATGCACACATTGCACTATTCAACAAAACCCCACCCTCTCCAGTTAGAGGAAGAGACTTACCCTGGCCTGGGACAAAATTGCTTGTGCTTGTGCCTCTTGGGCTGTGATGACAGGACCTTTAGCAGCGTTTCCACCACCACGGAACTGTAAAATAACATTCCAATCATTCCAATGTCATTCCAATGACAGTTCTATGAAGAACAACTCATCATTAAGGATGTTGCAAGATGTATGGCCTTCAATGTGATATCTTTGTAATTATACATTTTTGTATACAGTACATCCGTGAAATTGAACACAATAACCTGAAGGAGTAATAGCAATTACTTACATTAATAACAAACACAAGAGGTATTATTTACTCAAAGAATAACAAAATAACAACTAAATTAATCAAATGATACATGGGCTATTCCACAGACTTTTTCTTGCATCCATGATACCAATAAAATGTCATGCTATAATGTGCATGATTATACAGCCTAAGGAGCTGAACTGATGCACAAGAGTTTTACAACTAATAAAAAAGTGAATCTGAGGCTTTTCTAACTACTGTAAAACCCATCTATAAACAACTTGGGAGTAGTCATGGATGGGTAGGCCTATCTTACTTCATCACAACCATCAGTCTGCATTTTGATCACAATATACAGATCACATAAGATTAGCTAGAGTTATACTTGTACATGAGATAACCAAACAATACATTGTGACTTGATTCCAAACTAAACTAATGAAGAAAACAATATGTTTTGCATTGGCTATAGGAGGTGCACATGTGCTGCATGTTGCTGAGTTTACCGGTAGCATCAGGACCGTCCCAGGAGGCCCAGGAATCCCATCTGCACCTGGAAGACCAGGCCGCCCAGCAGGACCCTAAAGTCAATCACAAGGACTTTAGGACAAATAACTAAATGGTAAATGAGACTTGTTCCTGTGTTTCCCAAAACAACTCTTTTGACACTAAATTCTATTTTTCTAAAATATTTTTCTAAAAGACCTTTGAACCTACAGGCTCTTAAGAGTATAGTTTCATAATAGATGGTAACACTAAAATACTTTTGTAAGTCTGTTTCTCTGCAGTTAACATGTGCAAGTGTATTCAACATTGTTTAGCCAGCTGTAGTCGGATGCAACCAGTGGCCTAATGTTTTCGTTGTTGAAAGTGGCAACGATAGCAAATGGAATGTGAATTCAAAACCCAGAATGCATTGTCTGCAGCCATTTACAGTAGTCAATATGAATAGACATACTGAAGTGCTATGCTTTTTTATGATTTGTGTGTAATGTGTGTAAGTTTGGTGGGTCATGGAAAGAAATGCACAATGTGGCAAGCAGCTTAGACCAAGCCAAACCACAGACTTTTAAGCATGAGCAATATTTTACTTCAGGATCACTGGGGATAGAGGTATGTAGATAAGATGATTGTTGAATTAAAATATTAAAAGGATTTTCAGAATTCTCAGGATTCTCAGATTCTCCAAAGTCTACCTTCTTAGAATAACATGAGAAGCTCATATGACTTTTAAGTGGAAGGAGTAAGTATAGGATCTGAGTCCCCAGCCACTTCAGATAGCTCTGGGAAAGTGACAGTGGAAGAAAAAATCTAATTCAATCAAAAGTAATGGGAACTTTTCTTCTCTTTATTTTGTCTGCACTATTTACCGCTGCCAACATCCATAGCCAAATTCATTGCACTTCGCTCAATCTTATACTCTTGAATCTGGCTGATCAAGCATTTGATCTTCGATTTCATTATTCATCACACTAACTGAATATCAACAACTACAATAAAATGACTGTATTAGGGCAATTCCAGCGTTATGGAGGTGACATTTTCATGCATTATTGATGAACAAAATGCCACATAACCTCCGCAAACCTAGCACTATTTCACAATTTTGTTGTTGTTCAGTTGAATATTTACATCGAGACAATACTTTTTTCATGGAATTGCCCATTATTAACTTGACTAACAACTAAAACTATTTTTTTGTAAACTAAAACAATTAAAACAAATTTGTTGTATTCATGCAAAAAACCCAGCACACAGCCCTTTAGTCAAAATCTAAAAGCCAATGTGGCCCTTCAGCCAAAATAATTGCCCTAAATACAAGTCTGTCTGGGAGAAAAAATGTTATTTTGAAAGTTATGTAATCTGAAACTAGAGGCTTTTTGGATAGGAAGCCAAATATAACTATGACACAATTGACATAATGAACAATAACACATGTCTCTGAGGGTGTGACTAAGGTGTACCTTTTACTCACTGAATACCTACATGTGTATTTGCTGAGAAATATGCAGCAAACAGCTTGTGCATGGCTTTCTAAGCCAGTGTTAACTCTGTCCTTCTGTCCTTCTAGTGTTTTGTATGTAAATTGGTCCCATGTGTGAGATGGTTCTGTGCCACGGCCGAGTGAGTGAAGGCCTGATTTCACTGCTGCAATCTTTCACTGAATCTTTTGAAATGCTGCCACCTAGTGCTTTCTGACAGCTGATGGCAAACATAACTGATCGATCAAATAACTGGTCAGATGGTTGGATTTTGTTCTTTTGAAGAATAATATGCAATTTCACAGACATAAAAAATCAACATTACAGATGAAAACTCTGCAACTGTAATAATATAGATAGACTATGAAATAACAAAACTACAGAAAAAATGGTTTTGCAATAATGGTTATTACAGCTGCTATTTTATTCATGTTGTTTTGTTTTTGCAATCAGTAATCATAGCAAGTCCAATGACTTCACATTCATTGCCTTAAGTATCAACTCAAGCGCCAAAGCAATGCCCAATGAATAATGACAACCAATGTGCTGTAATCTTTTTTTTTTTTTTAAAAAGGCGTCAATTTTAAAATCTTGACAATCAGTTCCCTAGTATCAGCCATACTGATGACTAAAACGTCCCAAAGACAATTGAGGTGCTTTAGAACCTGGGTAATGTATACCTACCTTGTTCCCATTATCTCCACGGGGGCCTGGAGGTCCTTGCAAGCCTGGGGTTCCAGGGAGACCCTAAAATATAGAAGCACATGAGACACCAAACAGTCAGGCATCAGGCAAGAGAGGAAGAAGGAGGGAATATCTGCCTTTCATTTTACTGGGCCAAAACTGCAGCACTTTCCATAAAGACATTCTTTCCCCCTAACTTTCCACCATCTGTGAAAGGCATCTGAGAGAGAGAGGGTGATACTCACAGCGGGGCCAGTGGGCCCTGGGGCTCCTTCAATAAGCATTCCCTAGAAGAAATGGTGATGAAATAAAACAAAGGCATTCAAAAACAAAATAACAGTAAAAGCTTCTGCTCTTATACAATCAATTAACTTTAGGCCTACTCTAAATACTGTAAGGAAATTGAACTCGGTTACTGCCAGCTACAGTAAGTTTCTTTTGAGAACATAATGTGCCATGTAAAATGCAAAAACAAAGGTGACAAAGGCAACAAAATGGCATTAATAGTATAATAATCAATCAATAAGCAATAATAATAATAATAATAATAATAATATAAAAACTTACTGGCTCAATGACAGCTGGCTCCCCCTTTTCTCCCTTTTCTCCACCACCTCTACTACCAATCTAAGGTTCACAACAGTTCAGCAAATTACTGCATGGCTAACTAAAGACTGTTAGCCAGGTATTGTATGTTGCAAACTCTCATATACTTAAAGGAATAGTCCACCTCTTTATAAAAATTGGTTATCCCCTTACCTGGAGTTACATATGTGGGTAAGAGTATTTTGGTCTCAGTGCATGCGTTGTCCTAGTCTGGCAACCCCAAATTTATCTTTAGCTTAGCAGAAGCACTGGAAAGTAAAGTTGCCAAAGAGTTGCTATCTGGCAACTTTGCATTCCAGCTCCTATGCTAAGCTAAAGCTAAAGAATAGGGAAAATTGGTGATGCCATTTTAGGAAAACACAAGCACAGAGACCAAAATGCTTTTACCCACATATGTAACTCAGAGTAAGGAGATGAATAACCAATTTTCATAATTTTCATTTTCACAATTTCATTTTTCACAATTTTCATTAAACAAAAAGGTGAATAATTTTGAAAGTAGGTGAGTGTAGTGAGTGTGAGGCGCATGTATCCAGAAATTACAATAAGTTCATTTGCAAGCTCTGTTATAACATTTTGTGTTGTTATTGTTGTTTGGTGCTAATGAGAGATTATGAAGCTTGTACAAAGTATAAACAACAAAGATGTGTCAACATGAACCATTTTACTCACAGCCCTCTCTGTTTCAGCGGGGACTCCTTGTCCAAACTCACTCTCCTCCAGAGACATGTCTGTCTTCTTGTCATATGTATCCTCATATTCACCATACATGCCTGCGTCAACATTGTCTAGACCTGGAGAGTCATACTCGTTAAGGTCATACTCTTTGAAGTCATAGGCCGTAGAGTCCACTGTACCTTTAGAGTCATCATGTTTCTGAGTGATTGTGGGATTATCTACCACAACTTCATCAACTCCTGTTATGTAGTCAACAGCTTCCTCTTTGTAGTCAACATCCTGGTGGCAAAAATAGAAATGTCAGTTTATGTGAATCTACCATCTGTTTTGTTTTGCCTCCTTGAGAGACAGCAGCCAGATAAACAGACAGACCGAATAGACATATACTCACATAGACATATATTCACATACACATACTGTATATTCACAGGAAATAAGGTCAAGTAAACTGGACTGGCATTCTGCAGACACTTTTATCTGAAGTCACACAGATCACAATGTAGGTTCAGGAATCAAAGTTGAGTGGTGTTACTGATGCTCTGCCACTCTCACAATACAGAGAGAGAGAGAGAGAGAGAGAGAGAGAGAGAGAGAGAGAGAGAGAGAGAGAGAGAGAGAGAGAGAGAGAGAGAGAGAGAGAGAGAGGGAGGGAGGGAGAGAGGGAGGGAGGGAGGGAGGGAGGGAGGGAGAGAGAGAGAGAGAAGAGAGAGAGAGAGAGAGAGAGAGAGAGAGATGTACTGTAATTCTTCCAAAAGGAAAAAACTCCATAAATATCTCCATTTACTTTGATTACAGCATTGAAATAGAAACAATGACCAAAAAGGGATTTTTTGGTCACAGTAAGTACTGTAGCTATCTGTGCAATTCAGCCATGGCTGAATGACTGGCCATAGGGCATACTTGGCAATGCCCAGTGGGCTGAGGGTCCTTTTTTGGGCACGGGCTGTCATAATTAGTTGTTAATTTCCTTGAAGGATATTGGGCTAGACCAATTAAAACTCACGATTGGCAATTTGTCCAACTTACAGTGTTAATTTAGCTTGTCATGAAGGTATTATTGAATAAAATCAGGGTGGGTCGCCATGGCCAAAAATGCACAGTCCAGCACTGGTACAATTACTAATAATTGTTTTGCAACATCAAGGAACACCACTAACCACATGCTGAGCAGCACGTTTTAAAATAAGGGTTTAAGGTTGTTTTAAGGTCATTATCAGACATCCACACAGCAAGCCATTCTGGAGCAGACGGGGGGAATTCTATTTGAGTCAAATATCCGAGATAGGACCAACCATCAAACTATGGTGTTGGTGTTGATTATCTTTCATCCCACACACACACACACACACACACACACACACACACACACACACACACACACACACACACACACACACACTAAAAAACCAAACCCTTTAATGGTCTGAATGAAAAGGGAGACTTAGATCTTCAGATCTATCTGAACATGAAAAGTTCTCCAGTGCAATGGTCAGGAGTGTCATTCTATCAAACAAAGAACCACACATAATGAAATGCTTGATTAACACATTACAAATCTCACTTGTTTCACTTCAGAATCCTCTGTAATCCGCTAATAGTCATAGTCATGTTCATTTGTATTGTTTTGTTATATTGTAATGTATGTTTATTTATATAGTGACAGCCATTTAAAACAACCTGTGGTTGACCATTGAAGTGCTTAAAAACAATCAGTTCCACCAACAAACACCTCCACAACTCCACACTTCCAAAAGTGTGAAACTCACCGAGTGATCAGTAGTGATCACTGATACGCTGACACAAATATTCGTGCAAAATATGACTTCTAACAGGTTCTAGCATTGCCTTGGAGGCACGTATTACTAACAGGGTTGGACAAAAACTACAATGAAACCTGCAAGAATTCAGTAATTTTATTAATTTCTCTACTCTAAATTTCACGGATATCCATTGCAGGGATCTCAATATTGGGGAAATAAGTTGTGTTTTTTTAAGACTTGGTGAGCAGCATTGCAACAGCATATTGTGCCATCTGAAGTCTGGATAGAGTAGACTTAGTGACACCAAATGGCTAGTACCTGTATGTAATTCATCCTCCTGAGACCCAGCAGTTAATTTTTGTCTTCTGTTGTGGACATAATTTTTTGTCAGATATTTTGATTTTTTTATCATAAGAAAAAAAAAAATTGTTCAATGTCCCCTGTAGTGGCCATACGCACCAGTGTTTCTTTCATAGCTGGGGTCTGTGGCCCAAAGGTCAGGGGTCAAATTATGGGCGTCTTTTACATGGTGTACACTTTGAGCAACTTTCTAATGACCTCATGGCAAGCCAATACTATTACTGCACAGTCATAATTATGACACTAAGGAAGTCCCGATGTCCACTGAAGGGACATGCCATAAAACGAAAAAACATTTTTGATTTTTTTGGGGGCTGTAACATATTTCTTTTAACAAATATACTTATGTCATCTTAAAAATGCTTAATATCTGAACATTTTTCCCTCTGGGTCTCAGGAGGATATTAATAAGCAATTAATGCCAAATACTGTATGTCTGTGCATATGCAAATTTTAAGTGTTACCAAATAAGATTATTATTTGTTGTGGCACTATTAATATAACAACAACAATGACAATAATAATAATGATGATGATGATGATTACATGTTTTGAGTGTAATCAATAATAATTCACTTGCTGTTGTCATAAAAAAACTCAAATTGTGCAATACAGTACCTTATTGGGTGTGTCTGTTTTAATTGGTGATTCAGAAGCAGGTAATGTGTCATAAGCAAATTCACTATCAGTGTAATAGTCCACATCAGTTGTTCCCGGTTGCTCCTGTATTGGCATTTTCAAATAAAACAAATTAAACAAAAACATTAAAAATAACTAAATACACAATGCATAATTCAAATCTAAAACAATTACATCACATACATATATGTAATCCCACATAATATTTCATGGAATTATGTTGTTAAATTGCTGACATGTCATCAAATTGAAGAGAGAAACACACACGTGTTACCAAGGTTTTCTGTTTGTTTATTGTTCACTGTTGAAGTATCAGAGAGGAACATGCTACAAGCTATACTCACATGCTTGTGCATACCTTTATGTTTAAAGTGCTTATAGTTCACTCATTTAGTTTGCTTCACACATAAAGCACAGTTTGTAAAATCAGGAGATGTTTTGTCTCCAAATGGACATTTTCAAGGTAACTCGCTGATTTAGTCAATCAATAGTATCTTCCATTCTTATTGGTTTCGTGCTTACTTGCATTGCTGAAAGTTAAAATAAGTTTATCTCCGTACTCGCCCACATCGCCTAGCCATCGCCTCGGGCTTGATACACATCGCTCAAACACATTGGCATCATGTTGTCCCTCATGACTTAGCTACAGTATGTGCGAGTAGCGATGTATGTATATGTAAATAAATTATTGTTATTACAGTGCATGCAAAGCAATGGAGTGAAGGCCTAGTGTAATTCTTATTACGGTACATGGAGCAACTTCCTTCCACTTCAATGATGACGACCTAACATAGAAACCAATATGACTAACTTGCCGACCACATAGAAACCCTGTAACCAGCCAGGTAACGGCCTACTAACTAGGCTAATATCAAGTAGGTCTACCCTTGCATCTTCCTGGATATCACTTCCATGTTGATTAGCAATCAACACAGCAACCAGTATGACTAACCAAGAAAACAGCATAACGGCATAACAGCACGAACAATGGACTATCAGCCACCTTAAGATCCCTTGCAATCTCTTGGGTACTAGTGTACCACCCCGACCCCCATATCACTTCCACAATGATGACAAAACAACTTCCACAATGTAACAAACTAGTATTATTAGCCATCACTGATGGAGCAGTGATGACGATGCATCTTCATATGCACCAATTCAACTGAAACATTTTTATTGACTGTTGGCAAAAGCCACGCCCCTTATCTGTTCTTGCAGAAAACCTCCACCAGCCAATATTCAGAGAAAAATCTGTGGTGTATGCACAGTGCATCAAGAAATAATGATGAACTCTTAATAGCAGCCTGTACATAACAGAAGGGGCATGACTAATACTAAGACTAATACATGACTAAACGAAAACATTTTAAAATCAGCACTGAATGAGTCTGGCTGCACATATTATTTAATGTCTTTAGCAGTGCTATTCAGAATTAATGCACAAGAATTCAAAGGATCTCTATCAACTGATTTTGAACTGAAACACACCACCAACTTCACATTTTGGACTAATCCTTTCATCGCAATGCTGATTAAACTGGCCAAGTTTCATTTAATGCTACAGTATGAGCTTGAATTATCATCATGCCATACAGAAATCTGCATTTACTGAAGTAGGAAAGTGAAACTTGATAATGTGCGCACGAAAGAGTTAAAATATCCCTCTCAAGGGGCAGTTTTAAAAAAAAATACCATGGAATATATAATGAGACCCCTTTAAACTTCCCATAAGTGTACACAAAAAGTGCAACTTGCCCATTCACGCTCTAGCGAAATTTTGGTCCACTCGTATAGGTTTCCTTGAACAGTGAACTACCACTGTAGTGAATTAACAACTAAGCCATGGGGGCAGAAATTTTAACTGTGTTTTTAACATCTTAACATGCTATAATTATAAACGGTCGGGTTCACATACAGTTCTAGGAATGGGAGAGAGAGAGTCTGCCTGTGTGCGTGCGTATGCTTAACTTCCCCATTCTGTGTCCAGGTATGAAACGGTCATAATGACTCTTTTTAGAATAAAGTGGGTTCTGCTTATAATATAATGACCACAGATTTTTCCATCCTAACCCATGCATTGCAGACACCCCATCCTCCATCCTCTGTGTAAGTGTGCATCTTTCCCTCCTGCCCTCTTCCACCCATTCAACATCTGCTACACAATATACAGTACTTGCTGTCCATAACACACCGCATTTCTCCAGTTTTTAAAGGTTAAGTCTGACAAGTAACTTTAGCAAAGGAACTTGCTAACTAATCTGTATTTGCTCTTCAGGTCCATCTGAAATTTACTTTATAGCAACCCATTTCCAAAACACCAGAAACCCAGGAACTAATAACAATAGAGATATTGTTATTGTAAGCTCTATTGTCAATAGAGCTATTGTTATTGTAAGCTCTTATCCAGCATGGTATGAACATTTTTACTAAATAAATGAGAAGCACTGAGTACTAAATGTTTTACAAAATACATGTTATGCCTTTATGCCCCTGCTTTTATTATCCATTATCATTCATTCATTATTCTATCATTCATTTACCTTTGTATCCATGTTGGGCTCCTCTGTGGGCTGCTGAATTTCTGTGATCTCAGAATCCCCATAGTCATAGTATTCAGTGTAGTCTGTGGTGTACTATGGATGAAAGGTTAGACAGTCAGACAGACCGACAGACAGACAGACAGGTTTAAAGGAGATGTCCTGTGTGATGAGGACCAAAAGTATTGGAACATCATAAGAAGTCTGAACGTCCACTCCCTGGCAAAGGTCCTTATCACACAGGACCAGATTCTAGTAGTCATTTCTATAAGTACTTTATATCCCAGCACCGATGCTAAGCTAAAGCTGAAGCTGGGGTTGCCAGACCAGGAAAACGCATACATTATAACTGAAATGTTTTTTATCTCCTCCAGGTGAATAACTGATTTTCATAAAACTTTGGTGAATTGAGAATATAAATAAGGTTTAAATATAATTCATCAATAAATATAACATCAAACCTGGACAAATCTGGAATCTTTAGTGATCTTATGATTTCTCATGATAATGAAGTATTCTTGATACTGAGGTTTAGCCGCATGCTTGCTTATACATGTATATGCTTATAAATACTTGTATGTATGTATGTATGTATGTATGTATGTATGTATGTATGTATTATTAAGTGTGGTTCACTGTTTGATCAGTTTTGTGTTGGGGATGTGTCACAAGGCCTTGACCAGTGTGACTTAGATCAGACTGCATCAGTGCAGGGTCATTTTTCATTTACATCTTCATTCTCATTCAAGCTATTGAGCCAATCTGAAGTTCTCTATGCATTGTATAATTCCAAGTGCAAGAAAAGCTCAGTGGGTACAGATCAATTAGACCCTCATCTCTTGAGACTAGCAACTCCTGTCATTGCTGAACCTCTAACTCATATTTTGAATGTGTCACTTTTCTCTGGTTCTATCCCTGGGGTATGGAAATCAGCATTAGTCACCCCTCTACATAAAGGAGGAGATGTACATGATTTGAATAACTATAGACCAAAATTACCAGTCCTTAGTAAATGAACAAATTGTTTCATTTGTGTCTGCGTCTAAATCCATATGAATTCAGAGTTAGCCACAGCACTATTACAGCTGCTAACGCTGTTGTAAATGGCATAGCTGCTATAGATTGTAGGAAACACTGTGCAGTGTAGGGGGCAGGCAGGAAGGCAGCTACTGTACACATCAACTAGCACACTAACCATCTCAATCATTAATGGCTGTTTTTCTAGCACTATTGGCTTAGCTTTGTTGAGCCATCAGTTAGACATGTGACCAGCCTGTTAAGATGCCAAATGCAGCACTAGTCCATTAAATAGTAGCCTTAATGAGCTTTTCCATAGGATAGTGTTGGCAGAAAGATGATCTACCTAATTTATTCTGTATTTCTCATGAATGCATACATATTAGATTAGATGTCTTTATTGTCACTGAATAAAATTCAACAAAATAAGTTTTGTTGCAGCTTCACCTTGGCTAGTACAACCACATGGCATATGAAAAGTAAAAGAGGGACTTAATGCTGGAAAAAACTCCACACCACAGCCTGGCCACTGCAATCTGAGAAGACTGATCTGGAGACTACATCTGCATGATTGTATCACTCTTCTGTGAGACAATAGCGCTTGCTCATATCCGTACAAACAAGTCAAAACTGACAATAAACTCTCTTACAGTTTAAGGTTTGCCGTTTCAAACTCATAAAATTACAAATATTTCAAGATCTTGTCAGGTGTTTTAGACATCAGCTTGAGACAAAACCTGGGAAAATCATTAGTGAAAAGAACTCTTCCAGAATGGGCCCCAACTAAGTCAGATGGAGAAGGAAAACATTTGCAGGGTGAGCTCATCAGTTATTTGGTGAAATACCTCTGGAAAAATGTAAGTCTTGCTGGAAAGGTTGAAATTCCAAAAGGGACACATGCAACCCAGAATTGGGATAACAAAAAAGTGCTTAACATATCTTATGTACAATGCATGCGACAAGAGAAAAGAAAAACAACTAAATTCAAATATAGTTCAAGTTGTGTATTAAGTTGTGTACTAAGACGTAAAAGCGTTCCAGAAAGTAATGTGTATTCTTAAAAGGATTCACACCCTTAAGATCCAAACTCCAAACTCCAAACAGGGAAATACAAGTGCAAGTCAGTTCTCTACTCACTTCGTCCTCAGGCTCCTGTGCTTGTGGGGTGTTCCAGTGAGGAGCATTGCAGTCTGGGCTGAAGTGTTCACAGTAGTCATAGGCAGCTTTGGGATCACTCACAATCAGTAGCTGTTGAATGTCACCCTGGAGGGGAAGAAAGTGAGGAAAATGTATTATGTCTTCTTCACGTCTTGGACAATATGGACAATAATTTCTGAATCACAGTGTTTTATTTGGGTTTGGAGCTGTGTCATTCGCTTGTGTGCAAATAGGCAAGAAGTGCATGGGATTAACAAAATAGTGCTTAAACAATGTGACTCCCTATATCTCAATGACAAACCTTGAGCAGGTCCAAGGCTCAACCCAACTGCCAGGGGCCCAGTAAAGGACGAGTACAGACAGTAGTTTAGTGAGACAGAAGATCAGAAATTGTCTATGGTTTTCACTAAGCACCGTAGTATGGCAGCTACTGCATTGTATGGAGTCAAAGCAAAGTTTGGAACTTTAGTTTTGCTCTTGGGAATTATGGGCAATGAACACTTTCTGAAATACAATAGTTTGTTGAGAACTTTTCGAATAAAAATAAAGCAGAATAAACATAAACCAATACTTGCATGACTTTACTTTTGTCATGAGGCACCATACATTATGCGTAATAGAATGGTCAAATAAAAATCAATCAATCAATCAATCAATCAATCAATCAATTAATCAATCAACCCCTCCCATTATCATCTCACCTGCCACCATCTTTGTGGATATTATATACAATAGACTAGTGCAATGCCCATGTAAACAATGCTTCCCTAGAAATGTGTAGTCCATTTAGACCTACATGCAGGTGGCTCAGAAATGGAGATATATATCAAGAGTAACCAATTCAGAACCCCAGAGTAGCGTAGTGCCCAAAGTAGTGAGAGTTGAAGTAGCAATGTGGTTTGAGACAGATAAATGCATCTTTCAAACATAGATTTTCATTTGGCATGTTTGCTACCCCTGTCTTTTGTTGTTGCATTGAATGAAAGCAGGCTAATAAAACTATGGTGTGTGTAAACAAACTTGTAGCCTATCTGTCGGTAATAGTATCCAGATACTCGGCAAAAGCATGTTTTAGAACTGCACATGCTAATGTACTTATAACAAATGTGGGTTTACGTGTGTTTGCATGCTGTTGTGAGATCAGCAAACTTTAAGAAATCGTCTTGCTGGCCATCGTAATTCCTTTAACTGCTAAACATTGCCTGAGCATGGGCTATAGAAAACACACTGCCAGAGCTAAGCACTGCACCGGGAGTATGAAAGGGGTAGTGGCTAGGGTTAGAGCAGCAGAAGGCAATTGTGCTTTATTGAACAATATCTTGAGTATTTTTTATCCAAACATCACCAATTTTGCACTCACTCATGCCAATAGTAATGAATACCAAATGTGAGGTCAGTTGGACGAATGGTTTGAGAGTTATGCATGGAACACACACAGATAAACACACACATACAGACAGACATTCCTTGCTTTAATAGATGGATTTTCTGATTGTGTAATAATTCACGTTGTGTCCTTCGTTGTTATGCTGGAATTAGCACTGCATAGCATTATGCACTCACAAAACAAGTATCTTCACTCCACTCCACCAAAATATTGATAACAAGCTTTGTGCTGGACCACACTTCTTCTTCAAGCTGACACACCTGTTAGGCCACAATGTCATCTACTGTTTCCACAATGTGCATCTTTGGCATAGAAATGAACAATATGTTCAAAATAGCAAAGACAGTTTGCATCCTTCACGAAAGCACAATGGCGGGAAATGTGTGAAATCACGATGCGCCGGGAAATGCTATAAACTATTAAATTTGACTGTTGACAACTTCAAAGTGTCAGCTTTTTCTATTTTTTCTGTCTATAGTTGGAAAGGTCAACCAGAGCCCAAATGGTCATTTTTAGTTTCAATTACATGACACCTAGAAGGTGAAAACCCATTCAATGTATTTGTGGCCATTGTACATTATGGCACCTTGCCAAAGTCCTCTAAAACCTTTTTCCAATAGGGTGTAAATCAGTGACATATTTGTTCCTGGAAAGCAACACTATAGCGCTGCCCCTGTCTACTAGATGAATGATGTTGTAAGTTCATCCACACTCCCTTTCTTTATTACAGATTAAAAAAGAAATGAAAAATAAAACTTTTAGATAAACCACCAAGACGCAATAGTAGTATCGCACAGGTGGAGTGTTGGAGTGATACAACCTGACCTGTCACTACAGTATTTGCTGTAGACTGAGCCCTGATAAAGACCTGTTGTGGAGTCAAAACGTGTTGGCTTGTTTTCAGAAGTATGAACTAGCCAAGTTTGAATGAAGGCTTTTTAATGTTTCCTCCTTGTCATGTGTAGGAGTGTGTGGATTTACTTTGTCTTGCTCCTCATGTTGTTTGGTCTTTTATAAATCCTTAATTTAGATCTTCATGCTCTTCCCTAATTCTACATGAGGGTAATGATGAAGAATAAAATGGAAAAAAAAAGAAAATCTGAAAGAACTTTCATGCTTTGGGCAGCCTAAGGGTTAAGGTCAATATGCTCACTTAATGTTAAAGTTGATTGGCTTTTCAAGGAGTCCCACAACATGTGCATTCAAAAGTTTACCTGTCTATGGATATGTGCAGGCGAGGAGTGTTATTGCTATTGTTTTGCACGTAACTGTTTTGCCCGTAATCCATCCATCCATCCATCTTGTTACTGTATGACACAAAATCCATTATCCTGCTCATACCACTGTAGCCACTTCTGCATTAGAACTCTTAGATAAATGTTCTCATTCCAGGAAAAAAAAAAAATCTTTATCACTTCTAAAGGTCTTGCGTTTCAGTTCTCCTGTTGTCAAGTTACAGTGAATGCATATGTGGTCAAAAAAAAGAGACCCTCGTTGCCACAGGAGGGAAGAGAGTCTTCTGTGGGGTGGGGTATGGTCATAGATTCAGACAGCACGTAAGTCTAATGGTCCCTAGCGGCCATTAAAATGTGCCATGCATGAGGGAAAGTCTATGGAGAAGCACTTTTACGTGCTTGAAGTGAAGAAAAGGGCTAACAATAACAGACCTTGAAGGAAGACTGAAGAAAAAATGTTACTGCAGACCTGCCAAACCAGAGAAATGTTTGAGTAACACCACAATGGCTGAAACATCAGCCTAGAATTATAATCAAATAGGCTACCAGCATGTAACTGATTTTGGATAGTCTTGGGTAGCTTCAAAGTTTTGCAGGGTGAGGGACGTAAAGCTTATTAAACTAGGTCAATATCGATGTGTGGTCTTAAGTGTCACTGTTTTAAACAAAGTCATTCATTTAAAGAGTTATAAGTAATATGTTAAACTATAGTTTCTTTTCAAAGAAATTATACTATTTACAATGATACTATAAACTAACTAAGTTTGACCTCCTTGGCTCCAAGTCACAGAACCCTTTTGAATATCTCAATATCTCAGTTTTTGATACCAGCAAGCTGTGTATAAAAATATGCGTAAACCATTCACAGTAGATGACACAAACACAGACTATCCTAAAACACTTAAACAGCATTTTTGCACTGTCCCAAGCACTGAACTCTAAATTTCAACTTAAAATATCTTTACCAAAAGCACTCTTTATCTTCTTATGTTTTTTCTCTTGTGCAAGTCAGTGTCCCAACTGTCTCTAAATGATTAGAATAAATTCATGTTTTTTTTTTTAAATTCAAAATACACATTTTTGCCGCGTCCCCAGGTTTTGACTCATTCCTGTTACCCTGTCATATCTTACCTTCTGAAAAATTGGAGTTACCAGCAAATCACTAAATTCAATAAAGTTAATAATTAGATCACCTAAGCCTTCTGAAGACCATGGGAAGGCCAAAAGTAGACTCATTCATTTTGTTTATTGCATATTATGAAACAATACATCTGACTGAATTCGTCAATCTAAACTTTCTTTACTGTTACTCAAATTATTTTTATTGAGAAACCAATTACATAAAAAATATCAGATTAAAGTAGAGCATTAGAATGTGTTCAATGTCCTCATGAAGTTTGAATAGACCTCAGGTTGATACATTTAATTTGAATATTATATGCCAAATTTTCATTGCTGTTAGCCTACTTTCTTTGCCGTTACTTTTTAAAGGTTGCTCCATTGAAAACCATTAAGAAAAATTAACTCTGACATTGACCAATACAATTTTTGCATACTTCAACATGTGTGTTTGCTACAGTAGATTCTGAGTTTAAAAGGGCTAAAAAATAAAGTTTATTTTTGAGGTTTTTCAACTATAGCAATGGCACCCATTCGGCGGAATCACTCTGATGCTTTCCCCCTTGAGAGAGGTCTTACAGGGGAGTGTTATGTGAATAGCATAGGATGTGCTTTTGTTGTGTAAAAGGCCTTTAATAGAGCTGAACCTGTATAATGTTTCTAAAACTGTGGGGCGGGCCCCACTAGTGGGGTGCAGACACATGACAGGTGGGGTGCAAGACATCTCTTTGTGATCGAAAGACCACACCATGCCCCCGAATTCACACCTATTTGTCAGATATGCGTTTGTGACAGTAAATTGAGCTTTCCAATGGTGTTATTTGCTAGTTGCTGTGATGAGGGGTTTGAGAGAAACGGCTTTGAACTGGCTTTGAACATGACAATTCGAATATTGACATAAAAATTGCAAAGTAGCCTACTCCTCACAGAGATATTGTGCACAAATTGAGCCTTCCTGGTGGGGCGTGAAAATTCTCTGCCTTCCAAAGTGGGGAATGACAGAATAACTTTGAGAACCACTGGAATAGGGTATGGCCCACAGCTTTACATGTCAATGGGTTTGCACATGTCTAAATTCATCCATGTGGACAGTAGGGCCCAATGCAATCATAAAATTCAGTTAAGTTAAGTTAAAAAAAGAACAGTTAAATGAGCAGGGGGCATAACATGATATATTATGTTTCCAAAATAGCTGTGATGATATTGAGGATGATAATTAATGTCAGCTCACAGTATAAAGCATTTCTTCTGCATGATGATCTGTCTCATTTAGCATAGGCTATGGGTATCATGAAAACCATGAATTACTGAACCTACTATGGAAAATATGGTAATTAATGTATAATGCATGTAGTGAAGGGAGTGACCACAGGGAGTGAACAGTGACCCCACCCGGCCTCGAACCCGGGTCTCTGGGGTGCTAAGCGTGCAACTTGACCGCAACGCCAAAGAGCCAGGCTCAATGGTATGGCAGTCAGAGCGCATACTCAACCGTAGTGATGGTACTCCATTACACTGCCTTACCCTTCGGGATGCGCACCCATGCGCTTCACGCATACTAGCATCCCCCACGCATCCACCAGCGGTACTTCACCCACCCCAGGGCACCCCACACTCAGTGCTTCACCCATCTCTGGGGTCCCTCACACCGGGGTCAACCTATCCTGGAGGTCCCTCATACGGCTTGCACATTGGGCACGCCTCCGACGGCCTCATGGTAGCCATCCCACTTCTGACACAATGCATGTGAATCCATTAAAATCAATTAGTATGCAAACTCCCATTCCCTTTAAGATCAAGGAGCACTTATACCATGGCACATTGTGATTATTAAGTCAAGTGAACACATCTCTGCAGAAGCTGATTGAAGTGATCATAAAATTACTAACATTTCACAAGTTCACAAGCAATGTGCTTGCCTGAGGATAATAGCAATTTAGTAAGGCTAGACACTGGTGCTAAAATAGGGCCTGTGCATACTATCTCACTTCTAGATTACTACTGCTAATTAAATAGCTTTTGAACTCTAATGAAGGTCACCCTGACTTTGATTCACTGATCAATTATAAAGATATCAGATTGAATACATAACAAACACATAGAAATAAACATAAGGGTTAAATTCAAAGAAAAAAGAACTGACAATTAAGTAGATATGTTAATTAGCTAATAATGATCTGATAAACCTATCCAAACCTCCCATTCTAAGTCTGAAAACACAAAGCAATAGTCCACACGTGTCCTTTAAAAAGTAATTGCATCACAGACAATGAAAATATACCAACTACCATCTGCTACCCTAATAAAAAAAAGCAACAAAAGGAAAATCTTTGTAGGTTTTAAATGAGAAGCTGTTTATGCACTCTTGAAGGCAAATACTAGTCTTTGTACTCTGAGCAAATTGAGGAAAGCCATTCAAATTTTGTTGCACTGTGGTGGTCTAACTGATGAGGAATGGCAAGAAAAATAACCATATCCACAGCTCATGTGAAATGTCTTGTGCTCCGTCTGTTTTCCATTAGAAGTTGGAGGAGGAAATAAGAGCCCTACTCCCACTCCTACCTAAAGCCGACAACTCTGTGCATGATCTTATTCCAGAGACTTTCTTACCAAGAACCACTGCTGGTAAAAATGCCAACTACTTCAGTCAGCAAAATAT
Source organism: Sardinella longiceps (assembly GCA_027497455.2). Lineage (NCBI taxonomy): Eukaryota > Metazoa > Chordata > Actinopteri > Clupeiformes > Clupeidae > Sardinella > Sardinella longiceps. The sequence continues at coordinate 4,089 of JAODXP020005256.1, read as the reverse complement.
GCAAACCGGTACTTGACATTCCTCTGATAATATCATTAGCAGACTTTGCAAAAAAAAAAACCCTTTTATCATACAAAATGGCATTTTGATTGTATATTTGATGAATATTTCCGTACATAATATGTGTGTGCATTTCACTACTTCATAAACAACAGGAAATAACAATTAAATTCCCAGACTGTTTGAACTCAAAACTCATTCTCTTACTTTTCAATAACCGCCCAAAATGCTTCTGTATCTGAAAGAATCATTTCCAGGGCATGCCTGGCCAGAGTAAGACTACTGGAATAATATAAGCATAGCTGCACTGGGAGCTTGAGTGGAAACTTAGTGTCATAAATCTGCCGCCCTCCCCCCCTCCCCACACACACACACACACACACACACACACACACACACACACACACACACACACACACACACACACACAGACACACACACACACACACACACACACACACACACACACACACCGCCTCTCCCCTTTTTTCCCCTCTTCTTCTGCTGTACAGTTTAGGTGGAATGCCTGTCTGGCAGTTTACTTACAGATTATTTATCATCAGGTCACAAAATATATTATGGCATTAAAATGTAAAGAATGCACAAAACTTATTTTAATGTATTAATCCTCTAAAACAGCAACGATTCAAGCAACTACAAATGATGCTGAGGTCTTTGAAATTTTCAGTGATCTTCAACATAGGTTGATTCCAAAGTGTTTCAACCACCAGCACCTTAGCACGTATATTCCAGTACTAAAGGTCACTGAGTTCTGTACACAGAATGACAAAAAAAAGACACAAATCAATTCTACCTGGGTGGAGATATTGCTGCAGCGAGCCTCCCAAAGCAGCTAATAAGCATATTGTTATGTAGCCACTTTCTAATGTCAACGTAAAACGTGCTTTTGTGCCACTGAAAAGGCTACACATCACTTTTAACTGCGAAATGCTATGCTATGCTATAAAACAGCAGTCTGTAATACAACTACAAAGTACAAAGTACAAAGTGTACTTTGACTTGATAGGTGCTTTTAGGGTTGATCCGATCAAACAATTTTTAGGCAATATCGTCCAATAGTGATCGGCGCCCGATCAATCGGAGCATCCCTAGATACAAGGTGATAGTATGACCCTGAAACTGTGGCTAGTGCTTTGTCTTGATCTAAACACCTTTTTGGATATATACATACATACAAATTATATATATATAAATACTCCACCATAGATTATTTAGGTCAGGAAATACATTACAATATAAATTCATTAATTTTCATAATCAACAACGGTTCTTCAAAAGTAGTTTTCTAATGGTTCTATGTTCTAACGTTTCTTTTGTTTTGATCATAAGGCTTTATTGCTATGTTGCAAAATGGGTTAGAAAATTTTGTGCAGCCTCTATAAAGGCCCAAATTTTTCATTTGACGTCAGTCACTATGCTTATATCAGTGCTCGTACACAAATTCAATTTTCAAATTCCATACTTTCATACTTAAAATAACTGCTTTGCAGTGAATGTTTCTGAACACATTTGAGGAAAAAGTGTCCAGAGGCAAAGGTCAGAAATATAATAGTGTTGGGCCTACTGATTTTGTCTTTGACCCAAATCGGAGCAGTATGCATAGCTTGGCCAATATTATCAACCCTCTGCTAGCTCATTAGTGGCTTACTTACCAAGCTGAATTGGCAACAGAGACTTTGGTAGCAGTATCCATCAGTGACATAAGGCTCTTCACTCATGAACAGATTGGGCCGGTTTCCCCGACAACGCTCTTGACGCACTAAGAAGAGTTGAAAGATTTACAGTATCTTACCAAAGTATATTATTTTATTTTTCTTCTTTACTACATTGTTTTAAGCCAGGGGTCTGTCTGTCTGTCTGTCTGTCTGTCTGTCTTTGTACAACATAACTCGAAAAGTACTGCACGGATTTGGATGAAATTTTCGGACGTCTGTATTGGGACAAGTAAGAACTAATTCAATTATGGTGGTGATCGTTTATCCACAACACCATCTGGAATGGATTTTGTCAAGAGTGACACTAACATTTCAGCTTTCCCGTGCTTTGTCTGATTCACTCAAAACTTGGTACACATCATTTGTTCGAAAGTCAGAGCGCTTGCCTTCTATGGACAATGAAGCCACCAAACAGGAAGTGACTTCATATCTCAGCCATGCTTTGACGTATCACAACCAAACTTTGGGGGCCTGGTTGCAAGTGGGAGAACGGGCATCTTATATTTAATATTGCATCTCTGACCACATTGGAGGAAGTCTGCGCTCTCCTAGTAAAGTTATGCAAAATAATACACAATGCAAGGGAACCAAATCAGATGTTCTTTGGCAGTAAGTGCATAAGTATTGAGATCAGCACAACACTTGTTAAAGCCCCCACTTGCAACATTTAGGTAAACCTTTGGCATTTCCTATTCATTGTACCTTTTTACACATTGCCTAGAACTCATTGGGATTGATAAATGACATGTTCCGGAGTAAAATGAGCCCCTTTGCAAGCTTGTCCGTGCCTCCTAGAGGCAGATATCGCACTTGCAAAATCTGCGGGAGCGTCCACCCCCCGTTTGTTTTGGTTAGCAAGCAAGCTAGGTCATGTGACTTAGCTGGAGTTTACTATTTGAATTACAATGCAAATTGTGCTTTCCCATCCTATTCAACATTTTGTTAGCGGCTTTCTCTCTCAACTACACATTACATGGAGGATTACTGACAGAAACATTTAATAACTGCTTTGTTTGGCTCTTAGTTTACTGGATGACGCCAAAGGACTTGCATAGGGTCTCTAAGGTAAAGGTTAAGAAAGGTCCAGACCACCCTTGTGAACGTGTGACTACAGAATTCAGGAATCATGTCATAACATTAAATGAGAGGTTAAGGAACAGGTTAAGAACTAGCAAACTTACCGATAAAAATGTTTTGGGGAACTGGGCCCTGTTTTGCTCAACCCATCAATTACGAGCTTGGTTCGAAAACGCTATGAATCCATTTTTGAAAATATTCAAAGGTGCTTTTTTTTTAAAATGTCATACTTTTCAAGACTTTGTACGATCACTGTTGTAAGATGCCTTGGCCAGGGTTGCCAACACTCACGCATCTTGCGTAACAATCACTCTATCAACATCAATCACACGGTTTCACTCTGAAGAAAAAAATGTCACTCTAAATATGACATTTTTCCAAGTATCTTTTTTTTTCACTCAAATACAATACATTTCAATTTGACCACAATCTCTCATCTCAATGAGGTCACCTAGTGGCACAAAAAGGGGGTATGCTCTATATGCAGTGCATATGTCCGCTCCACCAGGGTTTTGTAGCCTATATCAACATTTGGACATCTATGTTTAAAGCTGCTGCTTTTAACTCACTACTATCCTCTAAACATGTAGTTTAAAATTACATAAGAAAGACCCCTTCCCCTCGACTTTATTGTCCACAGTTTTACCCCATTTGAGAAGTGCGCCCATGTAGCCTGCCAGTTATGTCGGATTTGTGTATAAAAATAGCGAACGCATTTAATATTGCGATGAGATCGCGCTTATCGTTTCCAAATATATCAGTTCTTCTCTGTTTACTAACTCAGACAGTTTACTTCACAAGAACTACTCATCTATGCTGGTTAGTTAGCATAGTTGCTGTAATAAATGTTTTATCCTACAGATTAATTCATGATTTCGAAATAGGGTATATGTGGAAACAATTCTATATGCATGAGGAGCCATATAAAATAGGCTAGCGGCTGCTTTCCAAAAAACAGTGGAAGTCATAGGTATATCTATCTGTAGATTTACAATGAGCTGCTGTAGCCCATTTCCTCCAAGGGTTTAGACACATTTTCAATGAAATAATTAATAATGAATATCAGTGAATTTACAGTAGCAATAAAGAAAGACTGCCCCCATGTTTCTCATTATTATCCTCAAATGATCCAAAAGAATAAAAGACTATGTGCATCACGTCAAACTGAAGATTCAACAGTAAATGCCATTAAAGTCTGAAAAGAAATCAATTTTGGTTCAATTGTAAATACTACTACCAACAATGATACACTCAGGGCTGCTATTGTCAATATGAC